>JAAEAF010005449.1:0-33329 GCA_011037195.1 Triatoma infestans
CTTTATTGAAATTCCCACACTTATTCTCTCTCTCTCTCTCCAAGTTCCATAGAAGGCCTCTTCTTCCATTATTGTGAACAGAGAACGAGGAATGGATAGATCGGCAAGGTAGCTAGGTGACGCGTTCAGATCTTCAGGTTGGACCAGTCTCTAGACACTACTACTACATACACACACATAAAACTGTAATATGTATATACCCACTTCAAATCCCAGCTATTCTATCATATGCTCAAACCAACGATCCACCCTGTCTTCTCTCTCTGTATGTTTCTGCATTGACATCAGACCTCTATTGGACATTTTCATTAAATCGACGGACCCAACCTCTTCAAACACTAAAGTCCTCCTAACACATACAATAAGACGGTACCTAACCTACCAACAAGAGAATCTAAGCTGGTGATCTAGACACATAACACACACACAAACACACATATATTTATATTCGTATAATAAAATGTATAATAATAGCGAACGACTCACCATCTATTTCCAACATCAAACAAGTTATACTACCAAGAATTCAACTCCATTTAATGTGAGATTTATTTATTTTTTTAATTCTTCCACATTGTACAAATTCTTTTTATTATATAAAAAAACCAGAGACAAATGATAAAATTGGAATTACTTTATATTTAAATGTCCAGATCCCCTTAAGATGCAACAGTGGAGGAATCATTTAATGTATTGGACATTTTGTCAAACAGGGAGCTCAATGTTTTATTACTTTCTCTAAATACTATTATTATTATAAGTACATTATTTTAAAACTAATATAATAAATGATATAATAATTGAGTACAGAAGCAAGGCAAAGAGCCGTCTGCCAGAGTTTACCACCATAACTGAAAAACGAAAAATAACAAAAAAAGAAAAATGATGAAAAACAAAACTAAAACAGAACTGGAATAAGATAGGAAAGTAAATAAAAGTATTAACACAACTAATGGATAAATAAATCAAACGCAGTTTTATAAATTAGAATAAAAAAACTGAAAAACTAACCTAAAGAGTCTGAGATCCTGATGTGCCTAACTCTCCAAGCGTGGCGAGCATAAGCAATTAAAGGATGACAAAGCCGTTGTCCGGTTAGGTAAACAATAATTTCTCCTCCGGAAAGTGAACATTTGCCGAGATGGAGGAGCCGCACTTCTAATAAAGGACACATTTCTCGTTCGGAATCCTTCTCCAACCAAGGGGTATAATTTAGGTATAACCATTCTGCTCTTAGTTTTAGCAACCAGCGTATCTCTGAGAGTCTGAGGTTATTAAATAACGACGATGTTTAAACGGCCAGTGTTTAAACCAAAACAGTTTCTTCTGAATAATTTCAGTTGCAACAATTTTTGGGAGGCGATGATTGTCAAGAGCTAGAGGTCTGAGGCAGTATTTGAAGTGTAGAGCAAGGGTAAAAGTCTCTAACGGTTCAAGAGCATACTCAATCGATAGTACATAATTAGGCGTTGAAGAGGAAAGAGAGAATAATTTTTTAAAGAATAATCTTTGAAATTTTTCAAGGATGTCATAGCGTTGAAACCCCCAAGATTGGGCACCATATTGTAACGTTTTTCCCTCTAAACTAGCTACTGCAACTAGTTGTTAAGTGGTTTTTCGGATCGATAAGAATCCTCGTAAACTTCAATAAAAAAAAACCCAAATTTATTGTATACACATAAATTAACCAAATACAACACGTAATAATAATTACTTCACAGGTTAAACCACAAAAAGTTGCACTTTTATACCTTTCCACATACGTACACTTCGTTTGTAACTAGAAAACTCTCTCAACTCTCTGTGGTTCCCTATTTATACCAGTGGAGAATGGTCTCGAACTTTCTCGATTCTTCCAGAGAGAGCTAGAGTGCCGCCAGCGCTTCCCAGCGGCCACTAGGAGGTACCTGCCTTCTCTCCTAGATGGCACCACCGGCTGCGTTACAATATGATAGAACTGCTCGTGACACGCTCTTGAACATCCTATATTTTGCGTCGAAAGGAACGTTCTTATTAGGAATAAAGTTAGACCGAACCCGGTTCAAACCGAGCTTAGCTATTGACACTTTATTTTCGAGGTGGGGGGGGGCAGGGTCATACGCGGAGTTAGATACTAATAAGAGGAAGTATTGCAATCTTGTCAAATTTTCGAAATTGACCGGAAAAATATGTTTTGAGGACCCCTAAGCATGAAAAAAGAAGTATATATTGACAAAGGAATAGTGAAGAGAGAGGAAGCAAGGTGACTGGGGCCGTGTGTGAATATAGTACAGAAAGACAGGGGAGGCGTGTGAACAATATATCTCAAAAGAGAAAAATCACAGCAAGTTCAAACTTTATATTTCGTTAGGTACTTACCACCGGATAAAACACGAAGAGAGTTTCGTGCAAAGCCCATCAACCAGAATGTTCAGACTTTACTTATTTTCTTTTTTTTCAGTTTTCCGTTATTTTCTGGAAAGCAGCTCCAACAATTCTCTTTAAATTTCGTATCCTATCTGCTACCCACATTAAATATCTATCACTCACTTTTATCCGAATATTTTCCCAAGAAAAATGATTTCTTTTGGAGATTCTAGGGGAACAGAAGCGTAAAGCTTTCTTCTAAAGTATCACTCTAGTAGAATATATGGTACTGCCATCTATATATTATAAGTATGACTAGAATTCCTAATATGAAGAATAACAACCGGAAGTGTCATTTTACAGAATAGGTTCATGAGTTTTTGAAATTTTCTTGAATACGACTATGTTAACTTCCTTTAAACTTGGCATCCTAACCTATCACTTTTATTTGTAACTTTGTTTGTTTTTGTTTTTTGCAAAAACTGATTTTAAGTAGTTCTGTATACTTTAATTTCAAATGTTATGTGAATTAGTACGATGTTATTGGCGCTCTCTTCCGGTATATATAGTAATCACCGTTCTCCTACCTGCCTAAGTAGATATTTGTCTCTTTCTTAGAGGATATATACCAGTACACTGCTTGATAACAATTGTATTTTAAAGTAATACATACTGGTTACACTAGGGATAACCCTTACAGTTAGGTAGTTAGATTGTTAGATACTTAGATAGTTAGTGTGATGGGTTGGAGGATATACACCGATACACTGCTTGATAACAACTGTATTTTAAAGTAATACATACTGGTTACACTAGGGTGGGGATAACCCTTACATTTAGGTAGTTAGATTGTTATATACCTAGATAGTGTGATGGGTTGGAGGATATACACCCATACACTGCTTGATAACAACTAAATTTTAAAGTAATACATACTGGTTACACTAGGGTGGGGATAACCCTTACATTTAGGTAGTTAGATTGTTAGATAGCTAGATAGTTACTGATATGGTCCCTAAACAACCCCGTGACTGGTGGAAAGCTTAGGCGATTCCAGTCGCGGGGTTGGAGCCAACCCGAGCGTCCACGCCGCAGGGACTGGGCAACGTGCTTTGCACGGCTAATCGGGCTCTGGCGGCAGACACCACTGCGGAGCTACACAACATTTACTCTGCATCCGCCGTGGTAACACGCTCACTTACTCACACCACAGACACACTAGCGATCTCACGCCGCCCTGACGGGGCCCATTTTTGGGCCTCCGAAAACAGGTCTTTACTTCAGAGAGTCTATTTGGACATTGGAGGACCTGGGGCGGATCTGGGGGAGCGGCTTACACGCTGGAGATTCGTCCAGGTACCTGTAGTGTAGGGACCTGGTGAGGAAACAGCAAACACCATACAGCTCAACACCACATTCACACATATTTCACCAACACTATACCACCCCTTTTTCAAAACTTACTCAAAAATGAAAGGACAAATAAACAAAGGCCCTCAGTCCGTGGCAAATGAGGGTGCGAAAATCACCACGAAGGTCTCCGGTGTTGTTGAGGAACAAGGCACACCGGTAGTCATGGCTACTTGTTCCACCAATAAAGATGTTGTAGGTGAGTTTAGTGGGGGCGCATCCTCGAGGCAGGAAACTGCCGGGAACGTCCCGGCTTCTCCTTTGAGAGGCCTGGAGAGGGGTGCCTCCACAGAGAGTTTAAATAAGAGCATCGAGGAGCTTTTGCTGGCCTCCCCTGGTCGAAGCGAGGGGACCGCTGAAAGGCGGACCCCGAGTGAGACCAAAACAAGGGAATCCAGCAAAAAGAGAAAGAAGAAGAAGAAGAAGGGTGCGGAGGAGACGCCAGAAAGCGTCCCCGAGGCTAAACGCCCGAAAGTGGAGAAGGCCAAGAAGCCACAGGTCGCCGTGGTCAGAGTAGATGGTGAAGTGATGACCGAGGACGACGCGGAGCACGTCAGAGCACAACTTGTGGGTGCTCTGGATGGTACTGGGAGTAGGAAGGGCACCCCCGATGAAGGTTGGTGGCCACAATTTGAGGAGTCCGGCGTGGTAGGTGAGGGCATGTTCCTTATCACTTGCGGCGACGAGAGAACCAGGGTATGGACAGCCAGGCAGGCTATCACACCCAGAGCTGACATCCAGTATGTTATGTTGGAGGGAGAGGACATCCCAAAGATGATTAGGGTATCAGTTTGGGTGCCAGGCAAGAGGTGTCCGTTGGAGAGATTCTTGGAACGCTTGGCAGGGCAAAATCCTGGTTTGCGGACCGATCTTTGGAGAGTGCTCAGCTCCTTCGAGAAAGACAAAGGTATGTGGATGGTTTTCTTTATAGATCCCCATTCACTCCGGATTCTAGAAGAGAGGAGTGGAGGCCCAATTATGAGTTGACACGGATTACCTTTAAAAGGAAGGAGGAGAAACAACGAGGCCAGTCTGGCAAGGAGGAGAGTGAGGGGAAGTAATTATGTTCTGTGTGTATCAATATAATACACACAGGAGCAGAGAAGTTGTAGCGGAGATGGCTGAAGTCATAAGGAATACACCCTTAATGGTAGGTTTAATTCAGGAGCCCTATACCATCCGGGGCAGTGTGGTCGGATGGGGTGGTATGGGGTTGAGAACATTTTATGATTGTGGAGTAGATAGGCCCAGGACCTGCGTCCTGGTGTCTAAGTATATGGAGTGTTCAATGTTAAGAGAGTTTTGTTCTAGAGACCTGACGGTAGTTTCGATTAGGATAGGAGAGGCAGTAGGCAGACTGGTTTTGGCATCGGCCTACCTACCCTATGATTCAGAGGAGCCACCACCTGGTCAGGATGTGGAGCGTTTGGTGGAGTGGTGTGAAAAGGAGAACCTGCCATTGCTGGTCGGATTCGATGCCAACTCACACAACACGCTGTGGGGAAGCAGCGACACCAACCGGCGTGGGGTACCACTGGCGGAGTTTTTGGTAAGTAGAAACCTTTTTCTTTTAAATAGAGGTAAGAAACCTACCTTTGTTATTAGGAACAGGGAAGAAGTTATAGATATAGGAAGACCTGGATCAGAGAGTGAATCGGACTACTCGTACGATCGTCCGCGCTTATGAGACTTCATGCCCTGAGCATGAGGTATTGCACAGGAAGGTCCAGTGGTGGACGGCCCGACTAACTGCCTTAAATAGACAGATGAGGCGGCTAAGGAGAAAGGCTAAGGGGAGTAATGCGGAGGAGGATTGGGAACGGTTCGTTGAGACCAAGCGAGAGTATAAAAGGGAGATTCGGAGAACGAAGAGAGACTCTTGGAGGACCTTCTGCGAAACCTTGGAGGGGGAACAGGAGGTAAACCGGGTCTTCAGGTTTTTAGGCAAGAGCGGGGAGATGTCGCTGGACAGCATTAGGAGGCCTGACGGACAGATCACCTATAACCATAATGAGGTGTTACGGGTGATGATGGACAGACATTTACCGGATAATGTGGAGTATGTTGGAGAGTGCGCGGGTGTCTCACCCGTTGTACAGGGAGTAGATTTACAGGGTAAGGAGTTGGCATGTAAAGTGGTTACTTTAAGGAGGGCGAGTTGGATATTGCTACATTTAGTAAATTCAAGTCGCCGGGTATGGATGGTCTGTACCCGGTGCTGATTCAGGAGAGTTGGAACATGTTCGGTAGTACATGGGTAGAGATACTGAGAGATAGCCTCAGTTCGGGCTATATCCCTCGGGCTTGGAGAGTTAGTAGGGTCGCGTTCATTCCCAAACCGGGAAAGTTGGACTATTTAGACCCTAAAGCTTATAGGCCAGTCAGCCTGGCGTCCTTCATGTTGAAGGGCTTAGAGAGGCTGGTGGACCTTTTCTTAATGGAGGATTGCGATATAAAGAGTACCTTCCATGGGAATCAGCATGCCTATTTGGCGGGAAGGTCAACGGAGACTGCGCTCCATAATTTGGTGGGGAGAATTGAACGTACGTTGGAGTCTAAAGAGTACGCGCTGGGATGCTTCTTCGATATTGAGGGGGCTTTCGACAGCGTGGCCCATGATAGGATCAGAGTGTTATTGGAGGAGAGGGGCGTGAATGAGACCCTGGTTAGATGGATAGGCAACCTCCTAACTTCAAGGATTGTCTATTCTCGTTTGGGAGTTGCGGAGAGAAGGGTGAAAGCCAGTAGGGGCTTTCCCCAAGGTGGGAGTTTGTCACCTCACTTGTGGTGCCTCATCGTTGATGAGCTACTTTGGGAGATGAACCGTAGGGGATTTTACCTGCAGATGTATTCCGATGATGGGGTAATCTTAATCACAGGGAAGCATCTGAGTGTGGTGAGTGACTTGATGCAGTCGGCGTTATCTTACGTGGAGCAGTGGTGTGGGAACTATGGCTTGTCCGTTAACCCGGACAAAAGTTCTTTAGTTCTATTTAGTAGGAAGAGGAAATTGGAAGGGTTTGGGAGACCTAGGCTCTTCGGTAAGGAATTGCAAATTCGCAATGAGGTTAAATATTTGGGGGTCCTCATCAACAATAAGTTGAATTGGCGGGCCCACATTGAGTATATTTGTGAGAAGGGGCAGAAGGTTTTCTGGCAGTGTAGGAGATTAGCGGGTAAGGCCTGGGGAGTTAATCCCCGAGGTGTCCATTGGATTTATGAAAAGTTGGTGAAGCCAAGGATGCTGTATGCAGCTGTGGTGTGGTGGTCTGGCTCCTTGGTGGGGAGGAATAGCAAAAAGCTGTTGGGAGTACAGCGTACGGCCTGTTTGGCTATTACTGGCGCGATGAGAACGACACCGACGGTGGCATTAGAGATGCTGCTGGGGCTAATCCCCCTTCAGTATGTGGTAGTGGGAGAGGCAATGAAAGGGTACCTCAGAATGAGGTGCAAGGGAGAATGGGTGAGAACCTTCCGGGGGGATCACACTAGGATTGAGGACAAAATTTGGCGAGTAAACCGATTTTTGCTATCCAAACTTGATGAGACGAGCAAGAAATGGGGATTTGAGAGAGATTATGAGATTACGATTGGCAGTATAGGAGATGATAACCTTACGAGGCCAACGGAGTCGGGCAGCGGCATTATTCGTTGCTATTCAGATGGCTCTAGGCAGGAGGGTACTGGCCTGTCGGGGGCGGGAGCTTGGTTTCAGGAGCTGGATAAAGAGAGTTCGGTGGCCTTGGGTGGCTTGGCCACTGTTTTTCAGTCTGAGGTGGTGGGCATCATTGAATGCTGCCACCTGGTGGGGGAGTGGCAGGGAGAGTTCAAGGAAGTGCGGATTTTCTCGGATAGCCAAGCCGCACTAAGGGCTTTGAGTAAGCCTTGGTGGAGTTCGAAATTAGTGGGAGAATGTCGGAGGAAGCTCAACGCTTTGGCTCGGAGGGGTAAGGTGCATCTCTATTGGATACCCGGACATGCGGGAATAGAGGGCAATGAGAGGGCGGATCGGCTGGCCAGGGAGGGATCATCATTACCATTTTGTGGTCCTGAACCAGCCCTGGCCGTTACAAAGACGTTTCGCGACAAACAGATTAGACTTTGGGAGATGAGAGCTTTGGAGAAACGCTGGGGGGACACGCAGGGGTGCCTCCAAGCTAAAAGATTTATAAAGGCAGGTAAGCAGAGAATCTCGGAGTATCTCCTGTCTCTTAGTAGGACGGGTTTGAGGACCTTGGTAGCAATAGTGACTGGACACACTTGGGTGTCCAGTCACTTGTTTAACATAGGAAAGACGCGGAGTCCTATTTGTCAGAACTGTGATGACGGAGTTAGGGAAACGGTGTATCACTACTTATGTCAGTGTCCCCGTTTCGCTGGAACTAGGTTTCGTATATTTGGGAGGACACCACTCTCGCAGGATTGTCTGCGCGAGTTGGAGTATAGTGATATCTTGAGATATTGTAGATTAACCGGCAAGTTACCGGGGGAGACTAATTAAGGGGTTACGGGGGGTACCGGGGGGATAAGAGCCATATAGGCTTAGGTCCCGCGCCTTTGGGCACCCGTTTCCGATAATAATAATAATAATAGTTACTGATATTATAGTAAATATATGATAGTAGATAGTTAGCACTACTACATTTAATGTTAAAACAAAGGAGTAAATCCTGAAGAGTAAAAACAATACTATCATTTTGTACAAAATACAACTGCCTTTCCTAGCCAGGATGTCGGCCATCTCATTTTGTTCTATGCTGACATGCTCTGGCACCCAACATTTGGGTAACTTTATTGTTTATGTTCTGGTCATTGAGCCGGCCGAAGCATTCCCATATCATTTTTGAACTGATGATATATGAATTCAGTGCCTTGATGGATGCAATTGGATAGTATTTCAATTTCCTGATTCGAATACTTCCTGCCGAGGGAGCCCAACGTAACATCTGAAAACAGTACAGAGCCGGAAACTGGATTATTAAGAGTTTTTTCCTCAAACGTTCCAAAAAACAAATAAATAAAATCATGATATTAAAGAGCGATCTAAGTACTTGTTGAATAAAAGCTTCGAGTTATCGAAGATGAAACTGTTTTGAGTAGCAAAGTATTTATCAGGGCATCAGACATATTTTCCGTGATAGCCTGCTTCTTTTGGTGGGCATCGACCGGTTTTGGGCGTTCGCCCATCATCTGGATGTTTTTGTCAAAACAGTGTGACAACATAGACTTGTACAGAGCAAATTCAATTAATATACTAAGTGTACTGCTCTTGTGATCAAGTATCCATTGCCGACTCTAACCACATAATATTAGCCTGCGAAAAATACACACACGATAGAGATCAGCTGTGCAAGGCGTTAGTACGGACTAATTGTCCACTACCGCCAAATTTACATACTATTTTGACACACAATAAAGACGATATATATTTGGATTTGTACAGGTACATAAAGACGAGCAATATCACTGGGTAATAGACAATAATACACTAATATCCATGCTCTCATCCAACATACAAACAAAATAGAAAAATTTACCAACGAAATTTGTCCACGTCCGAAACAATAATAATGGCTATCTGCATGAGTACAGAAGGCCAGAAAAAAAAGTGTTGAAATTGAGTTTGTACGCGAAATACATGGTTTGGGATCCTCAGAGTACGTAAAAAGAAATGTTTAAAACGCATGGTCTGTCAGTGTGTGTTATTGTGTGTCAGAATATCTCAAAAATGAAAAATCCCACGAAGCTCAAACTTGTATTCAGTTCAGGTATCTCCAACGCATTTGTCACTAATGTGCCAATGAAAATCCATTTTGACTTTTCTCGAAAACGGGTAGAATGATTTCCCTTTAAATTTGGAACGCTAAATGCACGGATAGAAACCTATCACTTTTATTTGAAACATTTTTCAGAACAATCTAATTTTTTTACTTTCTCTTACTCCTAGTAAGAGGAAGTTTTGTAATCGGGTCAAATATGAGTTTCGATACCGAGTTTTCACCGGACATATTCGTTTTGAGGTCCCCTGGGTCTAAGAATGTGGTTTTTAGAAAATGGTCTGTGTATTTTTGTATGTGAACAACATCAAACAAATCACAAAAACGAAAAATTGTAGAAAGTTCAAACTTGATATTCCGTTTAGGTATCACCATGGGATTTGACAGTAGGTCAACGGTTAAAATTCCTCAACCGGAAGTAGCACTTTACAAGTTTCTTTTTTTACTTTTTTGCCATTTTCTCAAAAATTGCTCCAATGATTTTCTTCAAACTTTGTATATCAACTACACATACAAAGAGCTACAACTTTTATTTAAAACATTTCTCCGGGAAAATTCATTTAAGGGCACTTTTAGGGGAGGGATAGGGTTAGGTTTTTCTGCTGAAGTGCTATTGCAGTTTAATATACAATTCTGTCATCTAAGTAATATTAATAAGAATTAAATTTGTTGTTGAAATTCCGAGTTTGAAAAAATCGGATGACCGGAAGTGCGTTTTTACTGAAATGTATTTTTCAGTTTTGGCGAAAATGGCTCCAACGATTTTCTTTAAATTAGATATGTGAACTACACATATAAAAAGCTACAACTTTTATTTAAAACATTTCTCCTAGAAAAGTAATTAGAAATTAATAGATGTCCAAAATTCCGAGTTTCAAGAAAATTAGTAAACCAGAAATGCGCTTTTACTGAACCTTTTTTTTTTTCAGTTTTCGACCAATTCCAGCGAATTTTATCAAATTTGGTATACAAACTTTAAAATTTGTCAATTACAATTTTGAAAATTGGAGTAAGAGAAAGTTGTTTGAGTATGACCATTACATTTCACATATTGTTTGTGTCGTTTGTTCAATGTTTTGGCGTAGTCAGCTGTACTACAATGTAATCATATTCAAGGTCTACCTGCCTTGGATAGATACATTTATCCCCTCCCCCACTACGTCTATATTAATATTGGGGCAACTGAATAAAAATTAAGAGTTTAAAAAGAAAACTGGTCAATATTATAGTTGTATTAAGGAAGAAGTCTTGGTAAGTTGTTTAATGTAATCAGATTTTATCTTTTAAGATATAAACTGTAATTAGATAAACTCTGCTTTTAGTTTGAAATGTTTCATCTAACTAAGAACTAAAGAAAGTAAGAGTTACAAAAGTTTTAAAATTATTAAATTTATAATTAATTAAATTACCCAGTTATTATACAAACAAATTAATTTGATTAAATAAATCCGTCCTTATAATATGGCAATTCATAATGTTTTCCATGACTAAAAATAAGTCCCAGTCGTGCTATATATTCTAACCCCAATATTGGTTGGGATAGTAGGTTGAACCATAGGCAAAAAGAAAACACTAAATCTTTTCAATTGCTGGTTCATTTCTACAGGCTGTCGGTACATTTTTTTATTGATACAAATGACAAAACGATTTATAACTGATATTCCATTTATTCAATATTTCCCTCTTCTAGATTATATATATATTTTTTTTTATTATTGAATACTGAGAAATCTACTGATTTTCTATTGATAAATATTATTTTAAGCCTGATTTACTGGATGTATAATATGATTTATTCATATACACTCAATGTAAAGCCTTATCTACTACGAGGCTTTAGATAATTTTAAATTGAATGTAAAATAATACGTATTTGTAATATCAAACTCACTTTGATTAACTGACATACAAAATTCTATAAAGTAACATGCGATATTAAATTGGATAATTTTGAAACAATTTCAGACGATTCACACATCCCTCTAACAACAGATATTACAATAATTTTATTAATACAAAAAAAAGAAAAGTCACGTAAACACTCACAACAACTTTCTCTTACTCCAGTTATTAAAATTATAATTGACAAATTCTTATTAGTTTGTTTACCAAATTTAATGAAATTCGTCGAAAACTGAAAAAACAGCTAAGTAAAAGCGCATTTCCGGTTTACTAATGTCCTCGAAACTCGGAAATTCGGCCATCTATTTTTTTTGTAATTAATTTTTTTTGGATGACAGAATTATATAATCAACTATGATGGCACTTTAGAGAAAAATATAACCCCGCCCCTCCCCTAAAATTGCTGTTAAATGAATTTTCTCAGAGAAATGTTAAGAATAAAAGTTGTAGATCTTTGTATGTTTAGTTTATATAACCAGTTACAACAAAATCGTCGGAGCCATTTATGAGAAAATTGCGAAAAAGTGAAAAAAATCACAAGCGAAAATTAGTTTGTGCTACTTTTCGATTATACAGTGCTCACCCATGTTTCTAGTTTATTTATCTATACAACCCATTTTCTCTCCTTCTGAACCCTAATTATAGGAAGTAACACTTTAGTGAACAGGTTTTTTTTTGTTCAGTTTTCAACCATTTTTTCCATAAAGACACCTTAAGGTTTCATTAAACCCTTGATATCCTAACTATACACACAGAGACGTATGACTTTTATTTGTAACTTTTTCCCGAGAAAATTCATTTAAGGGGTGGTTTTTTTGTGGTGGGGGGAGAAGTTATGCTTACCTCTAATTGACCATTTCAATTTATTTAAAAAAATCTATCACCTGTATAATAATTATTAGAATTAAATGTCTTGTCAAAATTCCAAGTTTGTAAAAAAAAATCGGTCCACCAGAAATGAGTGCGTCTTGACTGAACCAGTTTTTTCCAATTTTCTGTGAATTACTTCATAAAGACATTTAGGGGCTCATGAAATGTTATTGTAATGTTGTGTTGTATGTTTGTTGTAGCACGAGCGGTTTTGTAAAAGGGCTTGTGAGTATACGTATATGTTTAAGAGAGAAGTATTAGTAATAATCAAGAGAGCACCACTGTTTTTGAAATAAATATATTGTCTAAGTGAATTTAAATAGTTTACAATATTCATAACTATATCTTAATAAATGAGATGTTTATCTAGAATAAAGGCAAATCTCTATCACTGGCACTGAGTTTAAGAGAGCGATTCCTGAAGCAAGTGTTCTGGCTTTGAAAGCAGAATGCAGACTGTCTTGAAGGAATACCCTCTCTAACGGGGGATTTTCTCTTACAAAACAGTTGGCCAAGTGGGGCATCGTTATTTTCCTAACGGATTTCTGTGCTTTTGTCTCTCTAGCAGCAATGACCTTACATTATAGTACCTGACTCTAAAATACATTATTTTTGCCAAAATTATTTCATTTAAAATATTTTTCAAAACTATTTATTTTTGCATTTCTTCTTCCACTACATTATCATAATGTAGTGGAAGAACGAAATGGAAAAATAATAGTTTTGGAAAATAGTCTAGTAAAATAATTGTGAAAATTAGCTAGTTTAAATTGTGTTTTTAAGTGATAGGGATAGAGCCAGTTACTACAAACTAGGTCAGTGCAAACCAAGAGACAAAGGCACAAGAATCCGTTAAATTAATACAATGCCACTTGGCCAACTGTTTTGTAAGAGAAGGCATTTTTTCGGACAGTCTGCATTCTGCTTTCAAAGCCAGAACACTTGCTTCAGGAATCGCTCTCTAAAAATCAGTGCCAGTTATAAGTTAAAACATAATAGTTTAGCATTAATATAGATAAATACTTAATTTCATAAACATAATAGTTTGTTGTAGACACCGAAGGAAAACACTTGTTTTTCGCTATCTTAGCATCAGTGCATATTATTAAATTTATAATATCTTTGCAAATAACTTGTAGTTATTATTTATTACAGTATATTTATTGTTAGCAGTGGTGACTACTTTCTTATTACTAATACTTCTCTCTTAAACATATATACTTGCAAGCCCTTTTACTAAACCGCTCGTGCTGCACACTACCACTACTCTACAACACATCACACCAATAACATTTCACTCATTAAAGTTGGTATATTACCTACTAATGCATAAAAGACATTTCACTTTTGTTTGTAAGTTTTCCCAATGAAATTGATTTTAATGGGGTTCTTATGGAAGTGGAAGGTCTCATTTACCCTCAAAAAAAAAAATAAAATAAAATAAAAGAAGAGTTTTATTTAGTAATTGTAGATTCTGCGATTAATGTAGGAACTTATACAACTGAATATTTAGTAAAAATTATAAGTTTGCGGACACTTGTCAATTTTTACTATCTAAGTTTAGTAAGAGAAAATTTTAGTGTGTCTCATACGTACTGAAATGTTAGTAGTTTCTCTTAATATTATGCCTGAAATGTGGCACTCTGACAGAGCAAGCGCATTCTAAAGAAAATATATTAGTCCACTTGTGGCCTAACAGAAATTAAGTGAAATAAAATGCACTATTTTAATAATCGTTTAAACGGAGATCAATAGTAAAATAAAACAGATTATTTATATAATCTCCTATACTCTTTACAAATACTAAATTGCTGCTATTAAATTACATAAAAGAGAAAATGGTTTCAATTATTTTTTTTTTATACGAACTGAGAACTCCTTGCTAGTAGAGACTTTAAAATGTTTGCTTTTAATTATCAAAATTTAATGAAATTCGTCGAAAACTGAAAAAACAGCTAAGTAAAAGCGCATTTCCGGTTTACTAATGTCCTCGAAACTCGGAAATTCGGCCATCTATTTTTTTTGTAATTAATTTTTTTTGGATGACAGAATTATATAATCAACTATGATGGCACTTTAGAGAAAAATATAACCCCGCCCCTCCCCTAAAATTGCTGTTAAATGAATTTTCTCAGAGAAATGTTAAGAATAAAAGTTGTAGATCTTTGTATGTTTAGTTTATATACGAAAGTTTGACAAGAAATAGTTCGGAGCCATTTTTGAGAAAAAAACGCAAAAAAGTAAAAAAAAAATCTAGTAAAGTGGTACTTCCGGTTGAGGAATTTTGACAGATAAAATGGTGATACTTAAACAGAATATCAAGTTTCAACTTTATACGGATTTTCGTTTTTGAGCTGTGCTGTTCACATGCACACACACACACACACACACACGCACACACACACACACAAGAGAGAGAGAGAGAGACCATTTGCTAAAAACCACTTTTTTGGACTCAGGGGACCTCAAAACGGATATTTCCGGTGAAAACTTGATATCGGAAATTTGACAGGATTACAATAAAAAAAAAAAAATCAATTTTCCCGCGAAATATTTTTCAAGTAAAACAAAGTTCAAGAAAATTGTTGGAGCCGTCTTTTTTTTTTTTTAGAAAATTACAAAATACTTAACAAAAACAATACATTCAATAAACGATCACTTCCGGTCAATTAGTTTTGTCCAAAAAATGCGTGACAGAAGCGGTAACTAATACCAGAAACGAAATAACAGGTTTAAGATTTTTTTTTCGTACTCAAGGAACATGTATTTCCGGTTATAACTAAGTTTCGAAATTATTTGACATATCCTCTACTAGGAGTAAGAGAAAGTAAAAATCTAGTGTGAAACACTTACATAACTTTTTGTTATTGCATTTATTATGGTCTGTGGTGTGTGTGTGTGTGTGTGTGTGTGTGAGAGAGAGAGAGAGAGGTCAGCATAATACAGGAACTGAAGTTAGAGAAAGTACAAACTTGTTATTTCATTTAAGTTCTACTAGAAAACATGGTAATAACAGTTTTTATTTTGCAGTTTTCTACGATTTCCTCCCTAAACTTGATAAACTTCTATACAAAGGTCTATCGCTTTTGTTTGAAACTCATTTGCGAGAAAATTCATTTACAGGGGGGGTTTAACCGGAAGAATAAGGTGATGTTTTCGTTGGGAAAAAGAAAAGAAAAAGAAAAAATAGTTTGGAGTTTTCCCAGGATGATATTGAAGACGGCAGATAAGAATTTAGTAAAAATCATAAGTTTGAAGAATGTATCTCTGATAATAACTATGTTAATTGAAGTTAAGTGATGACCACCCCCCAAAATCCCCCCCCCCCATGCCAGTGAGTTTTTTTTTACCATGGTAAAAGTAAAGCCCCTTCTATTTGTATGAAAAGTAAAATTTTACTTAAGTATCATATTCAATTTCAATAACAATGTTTTTTCTAAGAAGAGAAGTTATTACGTAGGAGGTAAAGGGGTACATAAGAACCTAATACTATGTTTATGAATTTTATTACATCAATAAATATCAATGAACCCAAATGATCTGTAGCATCTGTTTAATTATTTGAAGTCTACTGCTTGACAGGGTACTTTGCTTCGAGCATAATCTGGATAGGGTGTTCCTAATTGGTATGACCTAATTAGGGAAGTAGACCTGAAGCTATCTGGATAGTATACATAATTTCACCATAGAAATACTGAATATTGAAAGTTAAGATATTAGTGAATTCTCTATCTTCACATAATTATAATCAAATTATGACATTTACATATTTTATATGAGACATATTTATTTCTCATCAGAAAAATTATGGAAATGTGTCAATTGATATTTTACTTGAAATAAACATTTTGAGGAGCTCCTAGGGGATCCAACAGCGAGTTTTGGATTCAAAAAAAGGCTTAACGAAAGTAGCACATCACTTGAATATATTTTTCAAGATTTTTTATTTTTATTTTTACGAATTTCACTAAGATGGCTCAACGAGTTTTTTTAAATTTCACAAACACGAAATCTATCACTTTTATTTCAAATAAATTTTTTTGGGGGGGGAAGTGATTTTATATGTGATCCTGATTATGGCTGGGCGGTTGGCTTCCTTGAAAAGTGGAAGTTTCAGTATAGTATACGATTCTATGAACATAAGTCAATGAGAATTAAGTACATATATAGCTAAAAATCCAAGATTGAAGACAATGTTTAGAACGGAATTGAGACATTTCTAGAATTTTTTCTTTTTTAATTTTCCGCAATTTTCTCCATGAAGAACCGATGGTACTTTTTAAAAACTTGGTAGACATATATATATATATATATATACACATAGAAATTCAGGATCCACATGTTTGTGGCCGCAAAACTCGAAAAGTAGTCGATGGATTGACTTGAAATTTTTACACAACGTTGTATTTTTATATAAGAGTGTTTATATATACTTTTTACTCCGAAGTTCCCAAGGAAACGGGAACTTCTCCGAGCATTTCGCGAGGTTGGCAGAAATAGACAGACTCAGACGGGTTGCAATGGTGGTTCACTCTCTGAACCTCTTTCTCAACTATTTATAAGTATCTCTATTCCGAAGTTCCCACGGAACGAATTAAAATCCGTTCAAACGGCCATATTGCGTTAGCACTTGCTTCTTCAGGTATTGCTGTGCTACGTTGATGGAAGGAGGTAGAACAGCGCATTCAGTTCTTAAACTGTCATGACTTAAACATGCACTTCACAGAAAACCCAACATGTAACATTTCTAAAACCAGATACATTAAATTAAATAACAACCTTAAATACAACATTAAATCATAATAACTGTGAATTAAGAGAAAGTCAGTCGTATGTGTGTGTGTGTGTGTGTGTGTCTGTGTGTGTTTCACACCAGATTCTTATATTAAAAATAATTAATTAACAAATATAAAAAAATAAAAATAAAAATATACATATATAAAAAAAAAAAAATACAAATATAAAAAATAAAAAATATAAAAATTTAAAAAATTATTAATTATAAATTGGAATGCATCATTTTATAATTTATTTTTGCATAAATTTTATATATAATCTTATTTATATGATGAAAGCCACAGTTGTATTTATATAACTTAAAGAACTAAACTAATAAAAGTTAATATTAAGTTTATGTTTGTAAAATTATCTCCTATTAAATGCTGTACTTGTGAGATTTTTTTTCAGGTGGGGGTGGGGTCAATTACACAAATCGTGCTTCGTTTCTATTTCCGTGCCCTCTGGCAATTATCAAACAAACCAAAACTTCGTTTAATTTAACCTCCAATTACCGGGCAAGTGTTTAAATTCGTAGTGTTTTTAGTCTGGATAATTTACTGAAATTTTATCAATATTACGTTAATAATTAGGGAAGACATGATTATAATAAAAAAAAAAAATCTGGTGTGAAATATTGACACGACTTTCTCAAATTGCAGTTAATGTAATTATAAATTTGACAAATATTCCATAAACATAGATATTTTTACTTAGCCCAAACATAAATAAGAGGTGGTTTGGAGGCCAACATGTATCTGCAGAAGTGATTACACTCACTTCCAAAAATGAGCGTCAATAATATCGAACAAACATACATAATAACATTTGAACCTAACGTCACAGATTTCCCAGTGTAATAGGATCCGGATTATTATAGATTCTAAATAGGATCCGAAGATCGAAGAAACATAAAAATGGTCAATCTAATTACTCGCTACCTAGGCCACACTAGGGTGGCAGATTATATATATATAAACCGAGCTAGCCCTACAAGAGGACAGTAATACAACAGTTTACAACGAGTTTACAACCAGTCAGCAACCTTTTCTCATATCTGAGCCAGTCTGTCTTTCTCTCTGTATATACTTATATATCTCACGCTGCCTAACTTCTATTGTAAAGTCCTTACAGTTTTGTGCGTTCTCTCATTCATTATACAGTGTTCAGCATTTATTCTAGTTTATTTCATCTTAAAATCCGTTCTCTCTAAATTCTCTCTCCTTCTCCACATCCATTATACTCAGCAATCCCTAAAAATCAAGTCTAATGGTAAAAATATTTCAAATAAAAATGATTATCTATATCTGCACAAACAGCATTTTATGTTTCCGGAAATCGTTTTGTAGCTGTTTTAGAGAAAATTAAAAAAAAACGGAAGTAGTAGTTCCCCCAGAGCACCTAAAAAAAATCCGTTTTCCCTTGATATAATATTTATCTAAGTATTCATATTATAATGGGTTCAGGAGGAGAGAAAATGGGTTGTATAGATAAATAAACTAGAAGTATAATAGAACAGGACACAAATAATAGAAAAGTAACACAAATTGCCTGGGCTTTACACTAAAATATATAAAATGGTAGTGAGAGGTAAAGAGAAAGGTTGATGACGCGTTGTGAATGATGTATGAACTCTGCTGCAAGACTGTCGGTAGACCCCCTCTAGGACTGACACAAGCTGTATTAAAACCGTTTCTACCCATGTAGTCTGCGTAAAAATAAGGAGGCGACTCTCTCTCTCTCTCTTCTCCTCTCTCTCTCTCTCTCTCTCTGCTTTGGATCCCTCTTTTCGGATCCTATTACAATATGAAAGGCAGTATGCGATGTTTAAAAAGAAAATCTTTGGTGCTTGCTGTTAAGTAGAGACGTACTTCCAGTTAGTTGATGGTTTTGTTTGAACCTTCATGTCATATGAAGGTTCAAACAAAGGCGTATGAAGGTAATTGCAACCTAAACAGAATACCAAGTTTTGAGCTTCATGTAATTTTTTGGGTTTTTGAGATATTTTGCTCACGTACACACATACAAACAGACTATTCGTTGTAAACATTTCTTTTCATACTCAGAGGAATTTCAAAGTAGGTATTTCCGGTGCAATTTCTACTTTGAAAATTTAACATGAACTTAATAATTTGTCTCATTAGGAGAGAAAGAGAAAGTAATACCCTAATCCTGTGGCGCAACAGCCCATGAAGGGCCAAAGTTTGCCAGACGGCGATTTGAATATGGGGCATGTGGTAAGCACGCCACAGTTCCCACGCCGTTTAGTTCTAGCCTCCGCTACCTAAGGCGCTACTAACTGTAGGTTTTCACTTTGTATCACGATACTAGGTCAGCACCGACTTTACCCTCACGGGAATCGAACCCTAAATTCTCGCACGAAAGGCGACTACGCTAGCCACTAGACCAACGCGTGAGGACAAGAGAAAGTAATAACGATTGCTAAAATTCCGAATCTGAAAAAGAATCATTTGATAAATAGTGAGAATCCAATTGAGAAAACTTAAATCTTTTGAGAAAATTTATGCTTTTAAAACTACAATAAATTTACGGTAAGAGAAAGTTATGTGAGAATTTCACATCAGATTATTATTTCTTTACTTTCTCTTACTCCTAGTAAGAGGAAGTATTGTAATCGTGTCAAATTTTCGATATCGAGTTTTTCACCGGAAATATCCGTTTTGAGGTCCCCTGAGTCCAAAAAAGTGGTTTTTAGCAAATGGTCTGTGTGTGTGTCTGTGTGTATGTGTATGTGAACAGCATAGCCCAAAAACGAAAAACCATAGAAAGTTGAAACTTGATATTCCGTTTAGGTATCACCGTGGGATCTGACACTACGTTATCTGTCAAAATTCCTCAACCGGAAGTACCACTTTACTAGTTGGATTTTTTACTTTTTTGCGATTTTCTCAAAAATGGCTCCGACGATTTTCTTTAAACTTCAAACATCAATCACACATACAAAGAGCTACAACTTTTATTTGAAACATTTCTCCGAGAAAATGCACTGAAGGGCACTTTTAGAGGAGGGGTGGGGTTAGATTTTCATCAAAGTGCTATCCTAGTTGATTATACAATTCTATCATCCAACCATAATTTGTTAGAAATAAATAGATGGCTGAAATTCCGAGTTTCAAGAAAATTAGTAAACCGGTAGTGCGCTTTTACTGAACAGTTTTTTTCAGTTTTCGACGAATTTCATTAAATTTGGGTACACAAACTATAAAATTTGTCAATATCATTTTGAGAACTGGAGTAAGAGAAAGTTGTGTGAGTGTTTCACACCAGATTTTTGTTTGTTAATTAAAACTGTTATATAAGCATATTTATAAGAAGATTAAGTATAGAATTGAACAAATTAACATTAAACGATTAAAAAAAAAAAAAAAATTAATTAATGCAAATAACATAAAATGTTTTAAGTTTATATTTACAAAAGTTTATTTTGGTTATTTGATGTATTTAACTTTAAACTGAATATATAAAATATGTAATCTGCATTTTAAATGAAATTATTTTCTCTTTTCAAATAAATAAATATATTTTTTCTTTTTTTTTTTCTTTTTACTTCTTCGTGTGTTTATTTTACAATTAAATAATTAAATTAATGTAACTTTTAGTTTTTTTCAGAGAATTTTGTTAGAATTGGGATCATTCTATTTTTGAGAGAAATTAAATTTTTTTTAAAAATTATTCTCTTTTATTTATTTTTTCTTAATCCCTGTTAACTATAATATTAATATTTGTAAAATGGGCGGTGAATAAGTTCTGGTTTATACATATCAATATGAATTGAACCACAATTACAACTAATTCAACTGGAATAAAGATATATTGCATGAAAACACGCTACATATAATTTTTTTTGAAAGTGGGGAAAAATCTGTTGACCTGGAAATTTGTGTCAAACATTTTTCTCTTCCGTGTAATAATCTAATTTTCCAACACTCCGTACCTCATTTTATTGGTTATTATTCTCAATTATTCTTAAGTTTAGATTGGTTCAAAGTTTTGTTAGACTTTTAATAGTAGATATAAAATCTGGTATGAAACATTCTCTAACCGCTACTAAGTAAGAGGAGGAACTATTGCAATCGTGTCAAATTTTCAAGATTAAGTTTTTACCGGAATTATACGTTTTTAGGTCCCCTGTGTCAGAAAAGTTGTTTTTTTAATTTTTTTAAAAATGTCTCTCTGCCTGTTCGTTTTTGTTTGGATTTGTGCGTGTATGTGTGTGTTTTTTATATATTTATTGTTTATAAATTGCATAGCTCAAAAATAAAAAATATCGCAGTAAGTTTAAAACCGACATTCCATTTGGGTATCACTGTCGGATCTGACAGAAAACTATCCGTCTAAATTGCTCTATCGAAACTACCACTTTACTGTATGGATCGTTCAGTTCCTTGTGATGTTTTCTTCAAAAATTTTCATGAAACTTTGTATATACACTACTGCTGTGTATGTTTTGTTTTATTTGACACATTTTTTTGGAGAAAATTCATTTTAGTATAGGTTTTAATGGGAGTTATTGTTCTCTTTAAAGTACTAGTTTTGTTTGTTACATGATTTTTATCATGTAATGTGTTGCCAAAAAATTCGCGTTTTAAAAAAATTTGCTTTACGGAAGTTAATTAAGATCCGAAGAGAGGGATCCAAAGCAGAGAGAGAGAGACAGACAGACAGAATCACTGTCTAGTTTAGGCCAGACTAGAGTGGGAGGGAGAAACTTTTTAAATACAGCTGTGTCAGCCATAGGGGGGAGTCTACCGACAGTCTTGCAGCAGAGTTCATACACCAGTCACAACGCGTCATCAACCTCACTCTTTACTTCTCACTACAATTCTATATATTTTAATGTAAAATCCAGATAGTTTGTGCTACTTTTCGATTATACAGTGCTCACCCATATTTCTAGTTTATTTATCTATACAACCCATTTTCTCTCCTTCTGAACCCTAATTATAGGAAGTAACACTTTAGTGAACAGGTTTTTTTTTGTTCAGTTTTCAACCATTTTTTCCATAAAGACACCTTAAGGTTTCATTAAACCCTTGATATCCTAACTATACACACAGAGACGTATGACTTTTATTTGTAACTTTTTCCCGAGAAAATTCATTTAAGGGGTGGTTTTTTTGTGGTGGGGGGAGAAGTTATGCTTACCTCTAATTGACCATTTCAATTTATTTAAAAAAATCTATCACCTGTATAATAATTATTAGAATTAAATGTCTTGTCAAAATTCCAAGTTTGTAAAAAAAAATCGGTCCACCAGAAATGAGTGCGTCTTGACTGAACCAGTTTTTTCCAATTTTCTGTGAATTACTTCATAAAGACATTTAGGGGCTCATGAAATGTTATTGTAATGTTGTGTTGTATGTTTGTTGTAGCACGAGCGGTTTTGTAAAAGGGCTTGTGAGTATACGTATATGTTTAAGAGAGAAGTATTAGTAATAATCAAGAGAGCACCACTGTTTTTGAAATAAATATATTGTCTAAGTGAATTTAAATAGTTTACAATATTCACAACTATATCTTAATAAATGAGATGTTTATCTAGAATAAAGGCAAATCTCTATCACTGGCACTGAGTTTAAGAGAGCGATTCCTGAAGCAAGTGTTCTGGCTTTGAAAGCAGAATGCAGACTGTCTTGAAGGAATACCCTCTCTAACGGGGGATTTTCTCTTACAAAACAGTTGGCCAAGTGGGGCATCGTTATTTTCCTAACGGATTTCTGTGCTTTTGTCTCTCTAGCAGCAATGACCTTACATTATAGTACCTGACTCTAAAATACATTATTTTTGCCAAAATTATTTCATTTAAAATATTTTTCAAAACTATTTATTTTTGCATTTCTTCTTCCACTACATTATCATAATGTAGTGGAAGAACGAAATGGAAAAATAATAGTTTTGGAAAATAGTCTAGTAAAATAATTGTGAAAATTAGCTAGTTTAAATTGTGTTTTTAAGTGATAGGGATAGAGCCAGTTACTACAAACTAGGTCAGTGCAAACCAAGAGACAAAGGCACAAGAATCCGTTAAATTAATACAATGCCACTTGGCCAACTGTTTTGTAAGAGAAGGCATTTTTTCGGACAGTCTGCATTCTGCTTTCAAAGCCAGAACACTTGCTTCAGGAATCGCTCTCTAAAAATCAGTGCCAGTTATAAGTTAAAACATAATAGTTTAGCATTAATCTAGATAAATACTTAATTTCATAAACATAATAGTTTGTTGTAGACACCGAAGCAAAACACTTGTTTTTCGCTATCTTAGCATCAGTGCATATTATTAAATTTATAATATCTTTGCAAATAACTTGTAGTTATTATTTATTACAATATATTTATTGTTAGCAGTGGTGACTACTTTCTTATTACTAATACTTCTCTCTTAAACATATATACTTACAAGCCCTTTTACTAAACCGCTCGTGCTGCACACTACCACTACTCTACAACACATCACACCAATAACATTTCACTCATTAAAGTTGGTATATTACCTACTAATGCATAAAAGACATTTCACTTTTGTTTGTAAGTTTTTCCCAATGAAATTGATTTTAATGGGGTTCTTATGGAAGTGGAAGGTCTCATTTACCCTCAAAAAAAAAAAAAAATAAAATAAAAGAAGAGTTTTATTTAGTAATTGTAGATTCTGCGATTAATGTAGGAACTTATACAACTGAATATTTAGTAAAAATTATAAGTTTGCGGACACTTGTCAATTTTTACTATCTAAGTTTAGTAAGAGAAAATTTTAGTGTGTCTCATACGTACTGAAATGTTAGTAGTTTCTCTTAATATTATGCCTGAAATGTGGCACTCTGACAGAGCAAGCGCATTCTAAAGAAAATATATTAGTCCACTTGTGGACTAACAGAAATTAAGTGAAATAAAATGCACTATTTTAATAATCGTTTAAACGGAGATCAATAGTAAAATAAAACAGATTATTTATATAATCTCCTATACTCTTTACAAATACTAAATTGCTGCTATTAAATTACATAAAAGAGAAAATGGTTTCAATTATTTTTTTTTTATACGAACTGAGAACTCCTTGCTAGTAGAGACTTTAAAATGTTTGCTTTTAATTATCAAAATGGAGCAACATTTGGTTTTTAGTAGCGAACAATCATTTCAATTGCAGTCGTAACCATTTCTAAGTGGCAAATTGGTTCTTTCCATACACTTCTATAGAAATGGAGTTTGGGGGGGGGGACATATATATAGTCATTCAATTGTTTATAAATAATCTTAAAATTTCCTCTTGGGGCTACTTTTTCTTCCCAAAATAAATAACAAGGCAAGTGTGAGTGGGCAGCTTTATACTTTATACACTTTGGAAAGTGTAAGCGTATTAATAGCTTGGGGATTATTGCATCATTAGTGCAACAAACTCAATTGCGTTTGCTATTGAGTTATATTCTCTCTCTATAAAATAATAATAATAAAAGAAATATTAATCTAGTGAGAACCATTCGAATGTCTGGCTCGAAAATAGCCAATTCGTGGGTTGGTATTGAGAGGATGCAATACAGATTGGCAAGTAGTGTACATTTTGCTTTTATGACAGCCTTCCATAATTTATCTCTATCCACTTGGTGACTAGCGTCACTAACTAGATTATATACTAGGATCAGGTGGTTTTTGGCGTCGATGATTGATTCAGAAGGACATGAGCAGACTGGGATGACTGAGCTTCCCATACGAGACAGATGATGAGGAGAAAAGTTATGGTTATAACGAAGTCTAGTCATGATTGTAAAGAAACTTCTATTTTCTGGTAGTGATCTGTGAACCGAGGTTTTTTTGGGCAATAAGGAGGTGTAAAATTTACCTTTGAGGCATTTTGATTTCTCATATTCCATGGACCATTTCCGGTAATACTTAACTTTGAAATAATTCTTTATATCTGTGGGTAATAACTTTTCACAATAAAGATCCTCTAGATTTATTGTCTCCTTCGCCTTAAAGTCCGCAATTTCATTGCCAGATATCCCTGAGTGACCTTAATCCATACCAAGCGTACATCTATTTTCCGTTAAGACCCGCTCTTTCAAGAAGATAAACAGTTTCAAGAACAATAAAAACTCAACGGTATGCCCGGGGTATCTCAATTTGGTGAGCACAATTTTGCCAAACCAACCAAAAATGAACTAAACCTTACGATAAACTAACCAATACGTATTGTTGAATAAACCAAAAACCAACAAAACAACAACAAAAAAACCAATAAACAAAAACCAACCAAAACCAATAAAAAACCAACCAAAACCATTGTTGGTTTTTTTATTGATTTTCGTTAGTTTGTGGTTGGTTTATTGTTGGTATTGGTTGTTTTTCATAAAGTTTTGGTTGGTATTCGTTAGTTTTTGTTGGATTTTTGTTGATAGTTGGTTTTTGTTAGTTTTTGGTTGGATTTTTGTTGGTTTTCGTTAGTTTTTATTGGTTTGGTTGGTTTTCGTTAGTTTTTGTTGGTTTTTGGTTGGTTTTTTGTTGGTATTGGTTGGTTTTTATTAGTAAAAAAGTGGATTTTCCCATTTTAGCTTTTTCTGACAGTGTCAGAAGGAATGACCACTGTTTGTGCATCTATTGAAAGAACATTGATTTGCGCCTTTCTATGACTTAGAAGAAGTTAAACATTATTTCGACATAGTACTTTAATCAGAAACCTAAGATCACCTCGGTCCCCCCGGAAGCTCCAAAAAAATTTAATCTAACGATTTATAAATAAACATTTATAGGTCTAATACATGTGTGGACGGTAAATGAGAAAATTGAAGAAAATAGTTGGAGCCGTTTTCGAGAAAACAAAGAAATTTGAAAAAAAAACATCAAATAGAGACGAATAAATTAAAAAAGAGGAATCAATGGGCAAATGTCAGGAAAATGGAAAAGAAATTTAATTTATAAAAAAATCTAAAAATTCATCAGATTAGCTCAGGGGCTGATTTTAAAATACTGGAATACAATTTTTGAAATACACAGAGAAGTTTTTTTTTCAAATTTCATGATTTCATTTTCTTAAAACATATTAAATTTAGTTGACATCAACTTAAACAGAATTTGGTAAATAAAAGTTTGTTTCAAATTGAAAAAGTGAACAAAAATAGAATCTTTATTCAGATCTGGTATAATCTGAAGTTTTAGTAAATATATAGTGATCTGCTATTTCAAGAGCCGATAAACTCTGTGGGAGAATAGTTACCCGCACAATTCCTTCTTCACTAAACTTAGTAAACTCCAACATTGTAAATAGTAAGCACCCTAGATTTAGCTATCTTTACCCAGCAGGCAGTTTCTACTAGTTAACATTGAACAGTTGTAAACCTTTAACGTTAATTAGGGATTAAATAAATGGTTTCTAAATTTGTTAAATATATATAATGTATAATCTGTTTGAAGATTCGAAATTATTAAATTACGATCTTTTTTATTTTTTACTTTTTCTTACTCCAAAAAGTAAGAGGAAGTATTGCGATCGTGTCGAAATTGTCGATATCGAGTTTTCACCGGAAATATTCGTTTTGAGTTCTCCTGAGTCTAAAAAAGTGGTTTTTAGAAAATGGTCTCTGTGTGTCTGTATGTATGTGAACAACATACAAATATAGCTCAACAACGAAAAATCGTAGAAAGTTCAAACTTGATATTCCGTTTAGGTATCACCATGGGTTCCGACAGTAGGTTATCTGTCATAATTCCTCAACTGAAAGCACCACCTTACAGAATTTTTTTTTAATTTTTATTTTTTTTGCGATTTTCTCAAAAATTGCTCCGACGATTTTCTTGAAACTAATTATATCAACTACACATACAAAAGAGTTACAACTTTTACATAAAATATTTCTCTTGAAAATTCCTTTAAGGGCACTTTTGAGGGAGGGATGGGGGTTAGGTTTACCTCTACAGTGCTATTTCAATTTATTTCACAATTCTATCATCTAAATAATCTTAATTAGAATTAAATATGTTGTTGAAATTCCGAGTATAAAAGAAAAATCGGTTGACCGGAAGTGGGTTTTTTATGAGAAGTATTTTTCAATTTTCTGCCATTTTCTCTAAAACGATTCCAACTAATTTCTTAAAACAAATAATGTCAACTACACATATAAAAAGCTACAGCTTTTATTTGTAACATTTCTTCTGCTAATGTCATTTAAGGGGGGTTTTTGGGGGAGGGGAGAGTCATGTTTTTCTCTAAAGTGGAATCATAGTTGATTTTATAATTCAATTATCCAAACAAAATCAATTAAAAATGCATAGATTGCAAAATTCTGAATTTCAAGAAAATTAGTAAACCGAAAGTGCGTTTTTATTCGTTGTAATGGTTGGTTCCGTAGAGCTGGAAAGCATCAGAGACATTTTCCGTGGTCATCGACCGGTTTCGGGAGTTCGCCCATCTTCATGATGCATTTTTCAGACAGTGTGGATAACACAGACTTGTACAGAGCAAATTCAGAGTGTGTAAATTGTATTTTACTGTAAACTGAATTTGCTCTGTGCAAGTCTGTGTTAACCACACTGTCTGAAAAGCGCATCCTGAAGATGGGCGAACGCCCGAAACCGGTCGATGACCACAAAATGAAGTGTTTTTATTCAATAGTTTTTTTTCAGATTTTTCTATTTTCTCCATAAAAACGCCAAGAAATTTCATTAAATTTGGTATAATAACTATAAAATTTGTCAATCATAATTTTCGAAACCTGGGAGAGTTTAAGGGAAAGTTGTGTGAATGTATCACCTTATGAATTTTTTTTTATTACAGTTTTCCACAATTTCCACGGTAAATAGCCCCAACGATTTTCTTTAATCTTCATATACAAAACCTAGATACCAAAAATACCTATCACTTCTAACTTGATTTTTTTTTTTTTTTTTGAGGGGTTCTGGCGGTAGGTACACACAATGGCGTATAGCTTTTCTCTAAAGTACCAATTTAGTAAAATTTATGGTTTTATATACTATATATTAATTTTTATTAGAAGCATTAATAGAATTTCAAATTTGAAGATAATCGGTTAACCGGAAGTACGATTTCATAGAACAGCAGTATCAGTTGTTTTCAATTTTCTCGGACATGACTCTAATGATTTTTTTTTTAAAATTGGAATGATAACTGGACAGACTTATCATTTTTATGTGGAACATTTTTCCGGAAAAAAAAATGATTTTAGGGATTTTCTAGTTAGGCTAAAATTGAAACTGCTGCTACAAGCTTTATTAGTTGGGACAAACGGCGTTCCCCATACTAGTTACACTCAGGTATAAATGATAACTCTCACCACCTTTTCTAATGTCGAAGCCTTCATCTTAACGTTTATGAACATTATAATATTTTAATAAAAATTTATCAATTAAATAGGATCAATTGTATTAAAAGAAACTCATGTGAATTTCCAGACACCAATAATTTTAATAGGATTTCTATAATAATAATAATTGAAAATTTGGTAAAAATAATTAAAGAAAACAAAACTTAATAAGTTGGGTAAACATTAATGAATAATTTATTAAAGTAGTAGAACTTCTTTATACTTACATATACTTGGCGAGAGTAAAAGTTGTTTTACTTTCTAGAACGAAACATCATAATGGCAAACATTCGTTTTCAACTCGAAATTAATTTGCTCCAGTCTTAGTACTAAGTCTTGATTGTTTCGTTTGGACGTGAAAAGCATTGTAATTAATAACTTTATTAAAGTGGAATAATTACAATAGCGAATTTAGTAGAGTTTCTTGTATTTTGTGTGTATGTGTGTGTGTGTGTGTGTGTGTGTGTGTTTAAGTGAGAGTGAATGTGACGTAGGCTTGCGCTCATTCACTCTCTCTCTCTCTCTCTCTCACGATCTATATATATATATATACATATGTAAAGTGGAACTAGTAGTAGTAGTAGTAGTAGCTGCAATGGTACGGAGAAGTGAGTGAGTGTTGGCTATGTCCCTGAACAAAAGGGGACCCAACTTCTTGTTAACTCAGTCCTAGTTCACATAAATCTATTGTACGGACACAATTCTGAAGACAATTACAAGAGCCTGGGGAGTAGGGAGCACCAAACTCTACTACGACTAGTTTGCCCCTATAATGGACACGCCCACCTTTAGCTAGTCAGAAAGTGGGCCAGGGGCGGTCGGCGGCGCTTCATCTCCTCCTATACCGTAGTATTATAGAAGCCAGAGAATGTGAGAGAAAACGAGGACGGGCTGGATGAAGAAGTGGATTGCCAGTTGTGTTTTGATGGGCCTAGACCGGAGCCAAACATCGCTGTTACTCTCGTTCGGATATCGGCCCTTTGGGCTATCATACTTCTACGGTTGAATAGTCTCTCTCTCTCTCTCTCTCACACACACACACACACACACACACACATACACACCCGCGTCCACTCATATATCTCACTTCACCCTCCATCTCATTCCTCAATTTCTACTGCTTACACTACTGGCAGACCAACATCCAGTTCCAGCTTGCCTACGGCATTCTACTGGAATTACAAATTGGGGTGAATTATCTTACATAGGAATGTTGGATAAAATATTTAGGGTACTCCTCCTCTTCAATGTTAAACATAAATATTAAAGCAGCATCCTGGTTAGAGAACTTAATTCGGTTACAGTTTTGTTTAAGTACATTTTATATACTTGCATCACAATATAAAAAGTAAAGCAAGGCATGAAACTAAAAGTCACTTCTTGAATTTATTTTTCACACTATGTGTGTGAAATCATTTTGTAAATCTTCAAATTTCTGAAAAAATCCTCGTTCAGTTCCTTAAAAAAAACTACAAAAAAACCGATGTGAATCACTCATATGACTTTCTCTTACCGGTCTCTTACCTTTTCTTCCTGACCGGTTTCGGATTTTCATCCATCGTCAAAGCAAATTGACCAAGTTCGTGTAGAGAATTCACTTCAACGCAATGTTTCTGATACACTCACTTTTGTTGGTTGAAATGTCAGAGTGTGAGTGTAACAGAAACAGTGTGTTCAAGTGAATTCTCTACACGAACTTGGTGAATTTTATTCTGATGATGGATGAAAATTCGAAACCGGTCAGGAACAAAAGGAATATATGCATGCTACGACGGATAAAATACTGCACTGCGGACCCTATGTTATCCAGCATTGGCGGACCCATCCACATATTCAAATATGGAAATGTTGAGGGGGTCAAGTACCTACACAGACAGATAGTAGAAGTGATTATATTGTAGCCCAGAAGAATGCATCAATAACATTGAACTAAAACCATATAACATTTGAAATTGAATACCCGCAAATTCTGCAAAATTACCTGAAATCAAATTTAAATTTGTTGGAAAAATATTATAAAAAAAAGGAAAAGTGATACTTTTATATCTGCGCAGTTAGCGTTCCAAATTTAATGAAAGTCGTTGTAGCCATTTTCGAGAAAATTTCAAAAAGCTCACAAATCTACTTTGTAAAGTCTCACTTCCGGTTAATCGATTTTTTTTTTCAAATTTGGAATTACAGAAAAATATTTCTAATTGTATTTATGATAGAACTATATATTTTATAGATGTGATACTTTAGTGGAAAGCTTAACGTTAGTGTTTTTCCCCAGAAACTCTCAATAAATAAATTTCTCCAGGAAATTTTACAAAGAAAATTATGAAATTATGAAGTTTGTAGAAAATCGATGGCGCTACTTTTCGAGAAAATCGCCAAAAATCTAAAAAAAAAAAAACATTCAGTAAAGTCGTACTTCCGGTTGTTGATGAATTTTTGCCTGAAAGCTTGATGTCAGATGCGGTTAGTTAGTTCAAGTTTGAGTTTTACTGTGAATTTTTGTTGTTGACAAAAACATAAGCCATTTGGTAAAAAAAAACTTTTTTTCTTACCAAAGTATTTCCGGTAAAGAGAAAGGAGTAAAGAGAGGAGTAAAGAGAAAGTAATATATTGGGCAAATAAATTCTTAAAGCAATTCAGTTTGAAAAAATAGCCGAAACCTGGTGGAATCTAATGTAAGAACTAAGAAAGGATGGAATAGTTCGATTCTATTCATGTGTACCATATTTCTGATTCTAAGAAGTGGCCTCTCTTTAAAGCCGGAACAAAAGTGATAAACAGCCTCTCTTACTATTTATTTATTTACTAGAAAGCCATAAGAAGAAGATAAGAGTATTAGGAGGCAAAACTAGGAATGAAAGTAGTGATACGGTTTTCCTTTATAATAAGAAAATATGGTGGGAAACACTCACAAGACTTTCCCTTATGCAATCATTAAAATTCCCATTGATATATTTTTCTTGTAAACTTGGAATTTTTACTTGGAAGTTATTTGGCCTTAATTATCCCTCCTTATTATTAAATACACAGAGGACTAATACTTGGTAGATGGACTAAGTGTAGGCTACAAGGGTTACTTGATAGGAAATACTAACAAAACTTTTTAACGGCAGTTGAAATATTTTATTTAAAAAAAAATTGTATTATATAAAAATATATTTTAGGGAACTCGAACTTTCTTTTGATCTAATTTACATAAATATAATTGAATAATTTTCCTCAAACTTGCGATTTTAATGAATATTTGATTGCGTACAATATTTTAATGGGAGGAGTACCTACACTTGGCCCTGAGTAAGGTTTATGGCCCGGTCAATAAAAATGGAAATCAGAGAATTTGCAATAATATGGAGCTTTCCAAGTTATTCGGGGAACCCAGTTTAGTGGGCTTCATTAAGAAAGGAAGACTCAGGTGGCTTGGTCACGCAGAAGACTACCCAAAAGGATGATGGAAGGAAGGCCGGGTGGAAAAACTAAGGTGGCTGGATAAAGTGAAGAATGACACAGAAAGCATGGTACAAGACGATGGAGAAGAAAAGCCGAGGATAACAGGATTGGAGGCTGCATTTTTTGGAGGAGGCCCAGGCCCAACTAGGGCAATAGCCCATTTTGTAGCAGCAGTAGAACCTAAACTTAATAAACGACAAATCGTAGCAATTGTTGGCCGTTAGAAATGATCAGATGTATCTGTTAGATGACCGATTGGTATCAAAGGAAAACACCAAGAATTTTTTGACCACAGTCATAATTGAACATGTTGTGATTAGGCTTACAAAATTTTTCTATTCTAAGATAGCCTCTGAAGAAGGCAAACCATGTTTGCCGACACGTTGGGTTATTAATAAATAACAATCAAAACATTTTTGGTGTTTTCCTTTGATATCCCCTGGGCCAATCAGCCATCAACAGATACATCTGATTAATAAACGACACTTTTGAGGGATGTGAAATCTTCAGCTGCCCAGAAACACCCTAAGTCTATTTTCTCGGGAAGAAGTTTAAAAACAAATCAAGTATGAAACACTCATATTAATTATTTCTTATTATTGCAATTTAAAAAACTGTTCAGTAAAGTTACATTTCCGATTAAGCAATTTTTTTCAAACACGGAAATTGTGGCATGACATTTGATTGTAATTAATATTATTTAATATGATAGAATGATATACAATATACTGAAATAACACTTTAGAGAAAAACATAACCCCACCCCTCCCCCCTAAACCTCCTTAAATGAAATTATCAGGAAAAATTTTTCAAATAAAAGTTTAGCTCTTTATATGTGTAGTTTACATTCCTCGTTTAAAGAAAATAATTGAAGCCATTTTCGAGAAAATCGCAAAAACAGAAAATTCCATTCAGTGAAGTATTACTTCCGGTTGACAAGATTTTGATCAAAATCTCTTGAACTAAATATCAAATTTGAACTTACTGCAGTTTGTCTCTGTAGTGGAAGAACGAAATGAAAGAAAATAAGAATTTTGAAAATAGTTTAGTGAAATAATCTTGTGAATTTAGCTAGTTCAAATAGTGTATTTTAGAGGAAAGAGCCAGTTACTATAATTTAGGCCAATGCAAACAAGAGACAAAGGGCAAGAAACAGTTAAGGTAACACAATACACTCCCTCCAGACATACCAGCATTATTTGAAAAGATTTTTTACTAACAAGAGAAGGCATTCTTGCAGAACAAGAACAGTCTGTTTTAGACATTCAACCAGAACACTTCAGTAATCAGTGCCAGTTATAGAGTTTAGCATTTATTCTAAATAAACAACTGATTTATAAACATAATAGTTGTGATATTGTAAAGTACTTAAATTCACTTAGAGAATATATCTATTTTAAAAACAGTGTGATCTCTTGATTATTTCTAATATTTCTTTATTAAACATATATACTCACAAGCCCTTTACAAAACCGCT
>JAAEAF010005450.1:0-21016 GCA_011037195.1 Triatoma infestans
TTTTTGCAATTTTCTCAAAAATTGCTCCAACGATTTTCTTTAAACTTGGTATAATCAACTACACATATAAAGATCTACAACTTCTATTTGAAACGTTTCTCCGGAAAATTTTAAGGCACTTCTGGGAGAGGGGTGGGGTTAGGTTTTCATCTTAACTGCTGTTTCAATATATTAGACAATTCTGTCATCTAAATAATGTTAATTAGAATTAAATATGTTGTTGCAATTCCGAGTTTGAAAAAAAATAGATAACCGGAAGTGCGTTTTTACTGAAATATAATTTTCAGTTTTCTGGTATTTTCTCGAAAATGGCTCCAACGATTTTCTTTAAACCAGAGTTGTTAAAACTATACATATAAAGAGCTACAACTTTTATTTGAAACTTTTCCCCTGATAAATTCATTTAAGTGGACTTTTGGGGGAAGGGGGTTATGTTTTTCTTTAAAATGCTATCACAGTTGATTATACAATTCTGTCATCCAAATTGAAATAACTAGAAATTATATATGACCCAAATTCCGTGTTTCAAGGAAATTAGTAAACCGGACAGTTTTACTGGACAGTGTTTTCACTTTTCGACGAATTTCATTAAATTTGGTACACTAACTATAAAATTTGTCACTTATAATTTTGAGTACTGGAGTAAGAGAAAGTTGTGTGAGTGTTTCACACCAGATTTTTTTTGGTTTTTTTTTTTTTTTTTTTTTTTTTTTTTTTTTTTTTTTTTGTTTTTTTTTTTTTTTTATTTTTTTTTTTTTTTTTTTTTTTTTTTTTGGTTTTTTTTTTTTTTTTTTTGGGGGGGGGGGGGGGGGGGTTTTTTTTGTTTTTGTTTTTTTGTGTTTTTTTTGTTTTTTTTGTGTTTGTAACTTTCGCTTACTCCTAGTAAGAGAAGTATTGTACGTGTCAAATTTTCCGGATATTGAGTTTTTAACCGGTAATTAATCCGTTTTGAGGTCCCTTGATCCAAAAAAAGTGGTTTTTAGCAAATGTCCCCTGTGTGTGTGTGTGTTGTTGTGTGTTGTGGTGGTGTGTGGTGTGTGTCTGTGCGTGTGTGTGTATGTGAACAGCATAGCTCAAAACGAAAAACCGTAGAAAGTTGAAACTGGATATTACGTTTAGATATCACCATGGGATCTGACGGTGCGTTATCTGTCAAAATTCCTCAACCGGAAGTACCACTTTACTAGTTTGTTTTTTTTTACGTTTTTGCGATTTTTTCAAATGTGGCTCCGACGATTTTCTTTGAACTTGGTATATCAACTACACATACAAAGAGCTACAACTTTTATTTGAAACATTTTCTCCATGAAAATTCATTTAAGCACTCTGGGGGAGGGTGGTTAGGGTTTTCAATCTTAACGGCGTTTACATATGTTAGCAGTCCGGTCATCTAAATAATGTTAATTAAATTAATATGTTGTTGAAATTCCGAGTTTGAAAAAAAATAGATAACCGGAAGTGCGTTTTTACTGAAATATAATTTTCAGTTTTTTGGTATTTTCTCGAAAATGGCTCCAACGATTTTCTTTAAACCAGGGTTGTTAACTATACATATAAAGAGCTACAACTTTTATTTGAAACTTTTGCCCTGATAAATTCATTTAAGGGGACTTTTGGGGGAGGGGGGTTATGTTTTTCTTTAAAATCCTATCACAGTTGATTATACAATTCTGTCATCCAAATTGAAATAACTAGAAATTAATATATGACCCAAATTCCGTGTTTCAAGGAAATTAGTAAACCGGACAGTTTTACTGGACAGTGTTTTAACTTTTCGACGAATTTCATTAAATTTGGTACACTAACTATAAAATTTGTCAATTATAATTTTGAGTACTGGAGTAAGAGAAAGTTGTGTGAGTGTTTCACACCAGATTTTTTTTTTATGTTTACATATATTTATTACCAATTAATGCTTTCTTAATGGCGGTTAAGTCAGTCTAGTATATATACATTCCAATGTAGTATATATACATCTTCCAATGAAGACCTAACTATGAGGAGCTTCGGTTCGGTACGTGTATCACCGAAAATCCGGAGATACTCGGTTCCACCATCATTGGCCTCTAAAAAATATTGTTCAGCTTCCGACAGTTTGACAGGATCTTTTACAGCAAAAAAGAAGGAAGACTACCATCTATACCTTGATCAGTTACCCCAGATTTGCCATTATATCTTGCTATACATTATTGTTTGTGTCATATTGTGCCTGAAACAACGTAGACAAAACATCTGTGCGTTCGTTGAAATAGAGGTATGAATAGGGATAATATTGTTTGATATAAGTTTTAGTGGCAGACGCACAGCCAGATGTGCTTGTTTTTTGTGCTATATATTTTGTGTGTGTGTGTGTGTGTTTTTGTATGTTTTACATCCTGGTGTGTAGATAGGATGGGGAAAGTTTATAAGGTGAAGTCCAGCTGGGCCAATATAGGTTGAAGGAAAAGAGGAAGTGTTTAGAATTAGTATTATATGGAGTGAGGAGAGGGGTTGTCTAGTCTTCTCAAGTAATATCCGGTGTTGCTGATGATGCCCACTGCAAACATCCCAATTACTCTCCTTCCTCCACTACACTTCATCTCCCCCACTCTACCTATACTCTCTAAATATAATAATATATATATATTGCTAATAAAGCACTGTAAACAACCAACACCCTTGTAAATCATATTAACATTAAATAACTACAGAATAGCTATCAACAACTTTGTTCTTGAAACACATACTGGACACACACACTCACACAAACATGTAATTAAATTTCAAGCAAGTTATTGTGACGGTATCAACAAAAAAAAAAAAAAAAATGATAATTACCACAGTTGTCCAGCCTGTTAAAAATAAATTACCAGTGGACAAATTGCCTACAAAAATCTAATTCCAGATGTTATTTCAGTGTACCTGTTCTATATATTGAATTGTTTGTCTTACACGCTATTTACAGTTACTATCTTTCTCTTCATGTACACTTTTAACACGCAGCTCTTTTCATAATATTGACGTTTTAATTTCTCATTTTACTTCAATTATTAGAGAAAATGTTCAGAATGTGCCGAATTTCCGGAGTAGTCGCGATTTTTACCAGAATATGGTTCCATGGATATGAAAATAATGTTTTTAGCGTATGTAGTGTGTGTGTGTGTGTACCATCGCATCTGACTCAAAAGTTTTGATTAAAATCTGTCAAGATAAAGTGTGTGAGACTCTACTGATTTTGAAAGTGATACCAAAAATTTGTTTTAAGTTTCCCATACTATCTACACACATAAACCCTTATCACATTTATTGAAAATACCTTTCAAAGGAAAATTGATTTTTGAAGTTTCTGAGGGTGTTTTCTGAAGTGATTCCCCGAACAGGCAAAATAACTACCGGCCTAACGCTAAGTGTCCACTTGAGACAAATCTTGAGAGAAAGTCTCGAGATCAGTCTCAGGGTGTGGTCTATTTGAGATCACTTTCGGTCTCGAGACAGTTTTCTAAGACTCGACAAACACTGCAGTCTCGAGACCAGAGTAAGCTCGCAGTAAGTTGTGTAATTTGATCGCACTTTGTTTATGTTTCTTTTCTTCCCTAAATGGATTCGCGTCAGCCCATAGCTTTTATAATTGCGTATAAGACTGCGAAAAAGCGGAAAGTGGAAAGAGTAGTTTTTTTTTTAATAGTTCAGAGTAGTTTTATTTATTTACATATTTAAACTTAAATCTGTGACAGTAAAATTGAACAGAAAAAATTATTTTTTTTTCTCAACTTTTGTTTTTTTTGTGTTTCTTTTTTATTTACAAAATAAACATCGAAATTCATAATAGTGCGTTTTCTATTTTTTAACATACACCTGTATAAGGCAAAATTTGGAATTAACTGAATATCATCGCTTGAAATTACTTGATGTATCTCTCAGATACTCTGCGCCCTTTCATGTCCCATTTATATGCGCGCCTATTAGAAGGTTAAAAAAGAATTAACCAAAATACAAATAAAAATGAAATAAAAATATAGAATTCCGAAATAAAAATTAAAAATACATACACACAAGAAAGAAATCAAGTCTCCGAGAGCTGAGAAAAATTTTCTAACACTGACAAAATTCTGGAGATGAGTCACGAGACAGGAATGAACATGTCCGATTGTGACAGTTACGCTCTTCGAGACCTGCGCGGGCTTGTCTCCGAGACTGCTCGCAGGTCCCTATCCATTTGTGGCAATAGTCTCGAGACTATTTCGTCTCAAGTGGACACTTAGCATTAGGATTTCGGACCTTTTAAGGATTCCGCACTACGGATCAAAATAATTGTTATAGGGCTTACTGAAGCTCAGATTATCACGGACTGATAAAAGTCTTGAATCTGATGAATCTCAATTAATTTCAGATTTTTATCAAATTTTAAAATATTTCGAATCAAAAAATGAAGTCAAATAAATTAGATCTTGGTATTTTGTCTCGGGCGATGCCTGAGAATAATAATACGTCACCCATCCCCCAAATCATTCATCATAAACTAATTGAGAAATGTGAATATTTTGTTGGTTTATTAAAAGTAACTGCATCTTAAGCGGCGTTTACACGATCAATATTATTGTCAATACCAGTATTGACAATATTTCCATCAATACTCATACTAACCACTATCAATATTTCATTACCTTACACGATCAATATTATTGTCAATACTACTTACTATTTCTGCCACTAGGAGAGTGTATTTACGTGTTTATACTCATCAGTTTAGTTGTTTTTTTTAACCTTTATTTTATTTTATTTTTTTTTTATTTATTTAAGGCGTCTCAACATCTGTGGTCATTTGCGCCCGCAGCCTTCTCAGTGCACTGCCGGCCTCCGGACAGTGTTCTCCCGTTACAGACAACACTGTCCATCACCGGACAGTGAGCTGTAGGGGCTCCTAGGAAGAGAAAATCTAAGGGTAGCACGGCTGGATTCGAACCCGTGATCACCGCGTTACTAGTCCAGCGCGCTACCACTGAGCTAATCCCTTCCCCTTTTTTTTTAACCTTTAAAAAATGAATAATCGTTCTAAAGCTTGCGTAGCTATTATTTTGGCCCATGGTTATAGTTAGCTCTTTACCCTGCTGCTCACTTTATTAATATTGTATAGAAAACTCAAGGGGGACAGCTCTAATGTTTCTTATTTAAATTACTTCCACTATCGTTCACTCTTAATTAATTCCTTTATAAAACATCGAAAATAAACATTTATCCTAATGATATATTTAATAAAATATAATATAATTCTGGTAATTTTGTGTTGCATGTTTTAGATACATTTATTTTTTATTAACACCTTAGAAGGCAAAATACTAAATCTTTATCTAACATTCCACCAAAATCAGGCATAAACAAGGAAAATTGTTTGATTGACTTTTCATGTAGACATGTAGTGATTTAATATGCCTACCATTCGGAAGGAAAGTTAGAAGCCTATTTTCTCTCTATATTAAACAGCATGGCATATAAAAACCCTTTTTGAAACAAAAAATTAAATTAACTGCGAAACACTCATACGATTTTTCTAATAGTGCAATTGTCAGAGTTCAAACTGAAATGTTTTCTTAAAATGGAAATTTTAAATTAATTGGGCCAGTCAACTTTAATATATTATAGGAGATGTTCATTACATAGAATTCTTTAACCTATTATAATAGTATCGCTTTTGTTTTGTACAGGTTAGTTGCAACGTTCGATAAAACTATTGAACTGACCAATAATATTGTCGATATCCCCTCCAATTCTCAGTATTGATAGAAAATCTGAATTTCATCAATACTCTTGTCAATACCAACCATCAATACATTTTTTTCACTTTACACGATCAATATTATTGTCAAACTTTAAAGTATTGTCAATATTATTGATCGTGTAAACGCCGCTTTAAATATAATGTAAAAATCGTACTTTCGATAAAAACGATTTTCTTTAAACTCGGGATTTTAGTCAAACATTAAATTCTTATTAATGTGATATAGATGATAGAATCGTTAATAATGTATATTATTACTACGACACTTTAGAGGAAAGCCTAACGTCATCCCATCCCCCGAAATACCTCATATGTTTCGCGGAAATTGTTTCCAATAAAAGTGGTAGCTCGTTTATATGTTTAGTTGATATACCAAGTTTAAAAATCTTTGGAGCTGTTTTCGAGAAAATTGCAATAAATTGGAAAATCTGTTCACTAAAATGGTACAACCAGATTGATCGAATTTGACCAAAACCTTGTTGTTACGCCCCTAAATGTAACTAAATGAAATATCAACTTTCATTTTCTGCGATTTGCCGACTTTGAATTGATCACGCACACTCGCAGAAATACGAAAACTCATGAAAGTTTTCCGTTTTGGGATCACCAATTATTTCACGAAATAATTGATGACAAATAATTAACTATATAGTCTATTATTTGCTATTACTGTTTGTTATTCAAGATAGTATGGGCTTAATTTACGTGAATGATAAAGTAATGACTGTAGATATTAAAAGTCCAAGGATTATAAATCTCTTCTATTTCCTGCCGTGTTCAGATATCGTGTTTGTATGTTGGAGGCCGTCCCATTCTACCTTCTCACTAACTACAATAGCTCTCTTGAAATCGAATAACTGCAATTGCGGTCACTGTTTCCAGATAAACTACAAACAGGAAATAGTCCATTTACTTTTAATACCAGTTCTTCGGTTTGTTAATTTCTTTTCTTTAGCCGTAGCTTAAAATCTCTTGGAAATACTGCTCGTGCTTTAAAAATAGCGCTTATTTTTTCTTTTCTTTATTTTATTTTTGTCTACCTGTAAATCATTCATTACGTCATTAAATGCGTCATAAGGAGTGGCATAATTTTTTTTTAATTCCAAGCTTTGTATTTTCTAAATTCCTACTTGTGGTAAGTCGTAATGTGATCAAATTGCCTTAAGCGATGTCTGACGTAATTATATTTCTTTTAAAGAATTATTAGAATTTTTTTGAAATAGGAATTTTCGTTTGATATATTCATGCTTAGGGTTGTATTTTTCTTTGGATTTATGAAACTTTTTCATAAGCACTGCATTATATTGAAAGCATTATTTCTTCAGCGCTTTCCTTGGACTTATTTCTTCGATTACATTATTGACTATTCAAATACAACTTTAGAAAAAGTATAATATAAACCTTTGTATCTGTATATCTCTCTAAAATATCCCGTAGGGGAAAATAGACTAGCCATTTCTTAAGGGTTATCTAAGCATCTCTATGGAGAATACCAGTATAACAAGTCGAAAAACTTATTCTAGTACCTCCCAGACATAGAGCCTACAGAACTAGTTGATGGATGCAACTATTTGTGTTTAGCTTGTGACCCCATACAGGGGCACATGCCAGCTCACCACACATCTATGTATATCCAGAGGGAAGCCTGATCGAAATGTTTTAACTCACTTTATAAGCCACTCTTTCTAAGTTCATCATTATCATGATCATCATCGTTTCTAAAATGTCACTCAATATGTTAATGTTATGATTGTATCTAACCTCATCTTCAGGGTACTTGGCATCTTCCTGTAATATATTCAAGTTTGACCTAAATACAAATAACATTTTATCTAATTACCCCAACATTCACACTAATACTATACACAGATATCGTGTGCAATATTTACGGTCGTATCAAATTTTTTTTCCGAAATTGAATTTTCACCAGAAATAATGATTTGTTTTTGAGCTTCAACCAGAATATGAAACAAATTTTTTTGGTGAATGTTTCATGAGTGTGTAGCTTAGTGGTGGGGGGTTGTGTGGAAATAAAAAAAATCTCAAAAACGAAAAATCAAAGGAAGCTTAAACTTGATTTCGTATAGATATCACCAACAAAAACTAGTTTAACCGGAAGTGCATCTTTATATAATAGTTTTTTGATTTTTTTTTTTGGTACATCTCTCAAAAACGGCTTCAACAATTTGGAACAAAATGGATTTTAGGGAATTTTGAGGAATCTGTGACAGATTTCTAATGTTTGAATAGGGGTTTGATCAAGACGATTTCTTACGGACAGTACTGTAATCATATTCAAATACTACCTGCCGCGTGTGCTAATCAAAATGTACCCTATAGATGAAGAAATTCCAAGTTTATAGAATATCGTATTATTATTATAATAGTATTAGCTACAGGAGTAAGAAACTCCTATGACCTGTTTCAGACAAGATTCTGTTTGAATTGTTATGGGTGTTCTGTGTTTGCCATGTAATATTTTATTTATTTCAATTAGTAATAATAAAATGGTATATTAGAATATTGTTTTATTACTGGCATACAAGTATTTCATTATAATAACTTACTTTGTTGGGAGAAGTTTGTAGTTTGTTTTTTTATTATTGAAATTATTAATTACAACTAATTATTAATTCAAACTATTTTTTATCTTTGTATTTTTACTTTGTCTTACTGGTAAGAGAAAGTATTGCGGTCTTCTTGTCAAATTTTAGATATCGAGTTTTCACTGGAAATCGCAGAAACTTTAGACCTGATATTTCCTTTAATTCTACAAGGGAACCCGACATTAAGAGGTTCTGGTCAAAATTGGACAACCGAAAGAAGTCCTTTACCCCATGGATTTTCTATTTTTTTTTTTTTTTTTTTGTGATTTTCTCGATTTTTTTTTAAAAACTTAGTGCATCAACCAAAAATATAAAACTCTAGTGTGAAACACTCACACAACTTTCTCTTACTCCTGTTCTCAAAATTATAATTGACAAAGGTTATAGTTTGTGTACCAAATATAACGAAATTCGTCGAAAACTGAAAAAAGTGTTAAGTAAAAGCTTACTAATTTTCTTAAAACTTGGAATTTTGGCCATCTATTTATTTCTAATTATTATTGTTTGGATGATAGAATTGTCCAACTATGATACCACTTTAGTGGAAGCTGTAACACCACCACCTCTCCCCTAAAAGTGCCCTTAAATGAATTTTCCCAAAGAAATGTTTTACATAAAAGATGTAGATCATTGCATGTTTAGTTGATATGCGAATTTCAAGAAAATCGTCGCAGCCATTTTTAAGAAAATCGCGAAAAAGTGAAAAAAATCATTTAGTAAAGTGTTAAAACAAACGCACTACCGGTTATCCAATTTTGTTCAAAATCGAAATATCAACAACATATTTAATTTTAATTAACATTATTTAAATGACAGCATTGTCTAATAAACTGAAATAGCAGTTAAGATGAAAACCTAACCCCACCCCTCCCCATGAAATGCCCTTTAATGAATTTTCCCGGAGAAATGTTTCAAATAAATGTTGTAGCTGTTAATATGTGTAGTTGATATACCAAGTTTGAAGAAGATCGTTGGAGCTGTTTTTGAGAAAATCGCAAAAACGTAAAAAAAACAATATTAGTAAAGTGGTACTTCCGATTGAGGAATTTTGACAGATGACCCACTGTCAGATCCCATGGTGATACTAAACGAAATATCAAGTTTGAACTTTCTACGATTTTTCATTTTTGAGCTATGCTGTTCACATACACACACACAGAGCTAAAAACCACTTTTTTTGGCTCAGGGGACCTCAAAACGGATATTTCCGGTGAAAACTCGATATCGAAAATTTGACACGATTACAATACTTCCTCTTACTACGAGTAAGAGATAGTAAAAACCTACAACAAAAAATTGCATTATAACATGAACAATCTTCTATTCAGTTATAAAAAAGCAGTACCACTAAGTGATAATACACACAGACATACATAGGTGTGTATATATAGTGTCATATGCTCTGTTTATTTATGTGTTCGTTATCGGTCAGTCCCTTTAATATCTAGGTCATTGTCTATACTTATTTGTATAGTACATCTGCTTTAACATTACCAAGCTGTTATACATTCTACTGATATCTATTTATAATTAGTTAGTTTATACCGATAAACCAACCGTATATCGAATGGTGCCAGTTTGGATTTAATGTTCTTTACTTAATATATTTTTCTATTTAATGAACCTGCTTCATTGGGATAACACTTTTTAGCTTGGTTAAACTGATTGTTACGCTTAGTCATATCTCATTATCATTTACATAGTTTTATTTTCATATTTGGTGTGAATACATAACCAACTTTTGATAAATTTCTTGGCTTGATGATTTTATTGCCTCGTAGTGATTGTATATTGTTGCTACGAAGTCCCAATTGATCTTGGAACTAGTATAGTAGCGTGGACCTTAGTCCAAGTCACAATGGGCCCAATTTATTTCTTGATATTTATTGTCACATCAGCCATATATCAGAGATATCTCCAATATCGAAGTGAGGTCCATTGTGGTGGAAGTTCAGCAAGCCCCCCCCCCCCAATATTTGTGTGGTGGTTCATAAAAGTAGTAATCCAAATAAAAACCCAATGTGGTCTTAGTGACTTATTGTGGCAAATGTTAGCTGTTTCTCTTACAAAAAAAAAAAGAAAAAAAAAAAAGTCATTATATATGTGAGTGCGCGTTGGTGGGTGGTGGTATTGTGTATGTGAACAGTATTCTTCAAAAACAAGAAAATGGAATATGAAACACTCCTCATATGACTTTCTCGCATTGTTGTTAATGCAATAATATATAAAATGAGGAATTTCCTTAAAACTTCAAATCCCGTTTGTTGTAACATAAATATACGAGAGGCAGTGACGAGAGAGACAAATACCAACTAACCAACCCAAGCAGGTGGTAGAAGAGATTATATTGTAGTCTAACAGAGAGCGCCAATAATATTAAACCAACTCCATAAAACATTTGAAAATTAACACCATAAAATTCCGCCGAATTTTAATCAATTTATTCTGAAAAGTGTTTCAAATAAAAGGTATAGGTTTATATTTGTGTAGTAGTTTGTACTCCAATTTAAAGTAAAGAGAAAAAAAACATCCGTTTTAGAAAAAAAAAAAAAATCATCCAAAACCTATTCAGTGAAGTCGCATTGCCGGTTATCCAATTTTCTTTATTTTTATTTTCTCTTTCCTGTAAGAGGAAGTATTGTAATCGTGTCAAATTTTCGATATCGAGTTTTCACCGGATATATCCGCTTTGTCCAAATAAGTGGTTTTTAGCAAATGGTCTGCATGTATTGTATCTGTGTGTGTGTGTGTGCGTGCGTGCGTGCGCGTGCGCGTGTGTGGTCTGTATGTGTGTTGTGTATGTGAATGTGAACAGCAGAGCTCAAAAACGAAAAAACGTAGAAAGTTGAAACTTGATATTCCGTATAGGTATCATCTTGGGATCAGACTGTACGTTAACTGTCAAAATTCCTCAACCGAAAATACCACTTTACTAATTGTTTTTCTTATTTTTTGCTTTTTTCTCAAAAAAATGGTTCCGACGATTTTCTTCAAACTTAGTGTGTCAACTACACATACAAAGAGCTACAACTTTTATTTGAAACATTTCTCTGGGAAAATTCATTTAAAAGCACTTTTGTGGGAGGGGGTGGGGTTAGGTTTTCCTCTAAAGTGATATTTCAGTTTATTAGACAATTCTGTCATCTAAAATAATATTAATTGGAATTCAATATATTGTTGAAATTCCGAGTTTGAAAAAAATCGAATTACCGGAAGAGCGTTTACTTTACCACTTTACTAAATGATTTTTTTTCACTTTTTCGCGATTTTGTCAAACAAAGGCTCCGACGAATTTTCTTGAAACTTCATACATACACTAAACATAAAAAGATTTACAACTTTTATTTAAAACATTTCTCTGGGAAAATTCATTTGAGGGCACTTTTAGGGAGGGGAGGGGTTTATGTTTTTTTATAAACTGGAATGTAGAATTCTACCATCCAAACAAAATTAATTAGTAATAAATAGATACCCAAAATTCACGAAAATTTGTAAACCGGAAGTGCGCTTTTAGTGAATAGTTTTTTTTTTTCAATTTTCGACGTATCTCATAAAATTTGTCAATTATAATTTTGAGAACTGCAGTAAGAGAAAGTTGTATGAGTGTTTCACACCAGGCAATAATTATACTGCTTTAATACTTTAGAGGAAAGCTTAACGCTTACTTAAGCTAACGAAAACTTAAATTTTGAAACTTTGCCAAGATCGGAATGCTTCCTCTAAGTAGAAGTAAATGAAAGTAGAAACCACAGGTAGTTCAATTATGATATTCCATTTAGGTAAGTGGGGGTACATTCCCCTCGGGAATATATTACATGTAATGTTTCCATAGTTGACATTTTTCGGGGAAATTTTTTTTAGTTTGATTATAGGAGGATGGCTGCGCTCTCAGATTTGAAGAAAATAGTGTCAGTTGGCGGCGAGAAATGCGAAAAGTGAAAGTATTGTGAATGTTTCACAACTGAAATTTATATTATTTATAAAAATTCATTGATTTCTGTTCAGTGGGGTGTCACATAAATAAGTTGTTCAACTGAAACATAAATGTTCAACTGAAACTGAAAATGTTATCTTGAAAGAATTTATGGATTTGTTTTTTTTTAATTAAAAGAAATTCCGTCATTGAGAACTATGTTCATTAATGAGATGGAAGTTGTAATAATGAATAAGAAATATTTGCTACTGTAAGTTTGACTTGCTGAAAAGGAATGTTTTCTACAAAAGAACTGGAACAATTCTCTCCCTCTCTCTCTCTCTCTTGAAGTATGGAGTCTCCCTCTCCCCTCTCCCTTGAATACTTTTCAAACTCACTGTTTGTTGCACATCAATTACTAAAACTAAATCTCCTCTCTTTATTTTCTTTGTTTAGTGAACTATGTTTGAACTAAACGATAGTTTCAAACTTATTTCTTTCTGTATACAAACTTTACTGAATTCAATTTATTCTTTCAAATACGTTTTATTACTTAACTTCTTTCACTAATTCTGTTTGTTATTACTGAATCTTTTCTAGGGAATTTAGAAAATAAAATAAAAATTATTTTATATGAATTTAAGATTAAAGCAACTTGTTTTTTTATCATTTGTTATTTTTAATGAAAATTAATTATGGAATTTCAAGGTTACAGATAATAGTAATGGTTACTGGTAATTATCATAATATTTGAACACATATCAATATAATTAACTGAACAAATATGGGCTCCATATGAGCTCGTAATGTTCATGCTAACATTTGGTGTTTTCGGCCTGTATATCATTTACGTAAGGCTAGTTCCTTTAAAGTTATATCAGCAATTTCAAATTTAGCATAACTCTGGTGCTAATTTGAAATTGAAGTTATCTATTAAAACAGATCTGGAGTTTTTAATGAAAAACGGCGGGGGGCTACTATGAGAATGAGTGTAAACGGAAACGCTCCTACAGGAATTACCCAAAGTCCTATTGGCCTGCGAATAGAACTTTCAATAGGATCTAGAATAAGACATACTAAAAATAGAACTTACGGGTTCCTAACTCGTACTAGACAGATATACATAAATGTGATTGCTTTATCACAAGTTATCTGCCTTTTTACTTTCTCTTACTCCTAGTAAGAGGAAGTATTGTAATCGTGTCAAATTTTCGATATCGAGTTTTCAGCGGAAATATCCGTTTTGAGGTTCCCTGAGTCCAAAAAAGTGGTTTTTAGCAAATGGTCTGTGTGTGTGTGTGTCTGTGTGTGTGTCTGTGTGTGTGTCTGTGTGTGTGTGTGTGTGTGTATGTGAACAGCATAGCTCAAAAACGAAAAACCGTAGAAAACTGAAACTTAATATTCCGTTTAGGTATCACCATGCGATCTGACTGTGCGTTATCTGTCAAAATTCCTCAACCGGAAGTACCACTTTACTAGTTGACTTTTTTACTTTTTTGCGTTTTTCTCAAAAATGGCTCCAAGGATTTTCTTTAAACTTGATACATCAACTACATATACAAGGAGCTACAACTTTTATTTGAAACATTTCTCTGGGAAAATTGATTTAAGGGCCCTTCTGGGGAAGGGGTGGGGTTAGGTTACCCTCTAAAGTGCTATTTCAGGTTATTAGACCATTCGGTCATTTAAATAATGTTAATTAGAATTAAATATCTTGTTGAAATTCCGAGTTTGAGAAAAATCGGAAAACCGGAAGTGCTTTTGTTTTAACACTACTAAATATGATTTTTTTCACTTTTTCGCGATTTTCTCAAAAATGGCCCCGACGATTTTCTTGAAACTACACATATAAACAAACATTCCAAGATCTACAACTTTTATATAAATCATTTCTCTGGGAAAATTCATTTAAGGGCACTTTTAGGAGAGAGGTAGGGTTACAGCTTCCTCTAAAGTGGTATCATACTTGATTATACAACTCTATCATCCAAATGAAATTAATTAGAAATAAATAGTTGGCCAAAATTCCGGGTGTGAAGAAAATCAGTAAACCGGAAGTGCGCTTTTACTGAATAGTTTTTTTCAGTTTTCGACAAATTTCATTAAATTTGGTACACAAACTATAAAATTTGTCAATTATAATTTTGAGAACTGGAGTAAGAGAAAGTTGTGTGAGTGTTTCACACCAGATTTTTTTTTTTCAATTAAGGCCCTTCAACATCTATGGTCATTGGCGCCCGACCCTTATTAGTGGACTGCCGGCCTCCGGACGGTGTTCTCTGGTTCAGACAACACTGTCCATCACGGACAGTGAGTGTAGAGGCTCCTAGGAAGAAAAAAATTTAAAGGCAGCTGGACTCGAACCCGTGTCCTCCGCGTGGGAGGCCAGTTTGCTAACCACTATTCCCTTCCCTTTATCTGCCTTCGCGTTCAAGAAACGCAGGACAACACTACCATCGCTATGATACTCATGCGAAATGGAGAACAAGGCTCCGCCTAAACTTCTTCCACCTCAGGATTTCCTACTTTAGAATATCAAGATGAGCTCATAGAAAATTAATCTTTCAAAATCGATCAGTTATTGTCAAGTAATCTATCATGAGTCTTATCTATTAACATTATTAGATCTCTGCGTCTCTCTCTTAAGTTGGATAATTCCTAATTTCTCATTTACGCCACCTTTATATTAAATCCTTTAATGTAAAATTAAAAGTTCAATATTTCAATTATAGTGCAATACAAAAAACGTTGGTTTCTTGGTTTAAAATTCTCCCCGACCTATTTTCTGCTTCCGATCTACCAAGTTCCCACTACTTTATTAAAGTATTAATAGATTGAAACATTATTAGAAAGTATTTATTAAATTTTATTGAATATTTCTTTGTTGTTATTATTATTACTTTCAAACAGGGAATTATTATGTAGATATATAGAAAAAAAAAAACATGAGATAAAATGACTAAAACTTATATTCAGTTATATGGTCGCCTGAAGCGTTACACGGATGACCTAAGTGTCACACCGACCCAACGAATAACCTTATAATGACCTAGGTAAGGATACTATTTGTGTATTAGTTGTGTTCCCATGGTGATTTCTCTTTTCCGTCTATGATATATCTATGACATGGATTTATATATATATATTGTAATTTTCTATTTATTAATAAATACTTCCGTCAACATGCTATTTTTATAAAATATCTTCGTATTTATTTATTAATTTTTATATTATTATTAATTATCTCTACTAGGACAGCTGTTAAAATTTATTACATATACAGTTTAGTTCATAATTATGTATTTTATATGTATATATGTGTATATAAATCGTTGTAATATGTTGTATTGGTGGCTTGCAATATTTAGAGGAAAATTATTGGTTATTATTATATAGCTTTCTCTTACTTCTTTAACAGGGTTGAAAATTTATCTGTGCTCGATCACTTCAACATGTTTTTGATCACTCAGCATAATTTCATCAAACTTGTTTTAGAGAATTCGTTCTTTTTCTTGTGTGTTTGTTTTTCATGGTGAGAACAAATAGATCAAAAAAGAAAAACTGCAGGAACTCAGGATCTGATACGAAGATTTTCGTAAGAATCAGTTAACCGGAAATGCTACTTAATTAATATTATTTTGTTTTCAGTTTTTGCGTTTTCCTCTAAATGATTTCCAATGATTTTCTTGACCACTTGATTTACTGACAATAATGTTTTGACTTACTTTTTTATTTGACAATTTTTACTTTCTCTTATTACTCTAAGAAAAACATTTGAAGTCGTTTCTAAATTTTTTCCTCTAAATCTTAATTTTTAGAGGTTTTCTAAAAGAAATTTACGTTAGGATTCTGCCTAAGAGCCATTTCGTTTTAGCACATGTTTTCATCACCTATGTGATACAATTAAAAAAAAGATTAAACATATGCATTATCATATTTCAAAGATTGAGGAAAACTAGTTTAATCGGAATTCCAACCATATTGCAAAGATATTTTTGTGTCGTTCGCGATTTCCACGATAACCTTTTTGTTTAAACGAAATTCATTTTTATTTACCACTTATTTCCGGGCTTAATTGATTTTCCGATCTTTGCCATTTGATATACTCTTCATAAACTGTATAACAATTTTAAGAGATATTAAACATATATAATAAAATTCCAATTTTGAAGAAAGTTTGTTTGTTAGTCAGACCTGTGACGAGGGGCCGGGGAGGATTGCGCGAGATTGATTTTTTTTTTTGTTAATTATTTTCCCCATCCAATGATGATATTGTATACATGGTTGAGGTAAATCTGCGGTCAAATTTTTTTGTAATTTTCTAGTTTAAAGGTGAATTAGGTGACATTATATTCTAAAGTATTAGGACTTAATAAAGTGAAGGAAATTTATTATGAATCGACAGGGCTTTCTCTTAGTGCATTTATCGACTTGTTGATACTGATTCTTGATAGTTTGGTTATAATTAGTTAACGGAGAGCGCTAAAAACAAAGTCCTTTGATATAATACCCAACGTTTTCGACATACTTATTATCTTCTTCAAAATTTCAAAATAAAAAAATGTAAAAGTAAGAAGTTCTTTTTAAAAACAATAACAAATAAATAAAAAAAAAACGAAAACTCAAAAAAACAGCTGTAACTGATTGTTGACGATGTCATACAATTAATAATTTGTGATGATGTACGTAGTTTGGACAATAACAGTAAGAGGAAGTAATGCTATCGTGCAACATTTTCGAAATTGAGTTTCCACCGGAAATACATGTTTTTTGGGGTCCACTGAATACGAAAAAAATATTTTTAGAGAATATTGGTCTGTATGTGTGTGTGTGTGTGTGTGCGTTTTGTGTCTTTGTGTTAACAGAATATCTCAAAGCTGAAAAGTCGCAAAATGTTCAAACTTGATATTCCGTTCAGGTACTATCACTGCATCATCACTACATGAAGATTTCGGGCAAAATTCAGCAACCGGAAGAGTGGCTTTACTGAATGTTTCATCTTTTGTTCTCAGTTTGTCGAGATTTTCTCGAATACAGCTACAAAGATTTTCTTTAAACTTGGGATGCTTGCTGCAAAGATATAAACGTATCACTTTTATTTGAAACATTTTTCTAAAAAAAAAAAAATCTGGTGTGAAACACTCACACCTTTCTCTTACTCCAGTTCTCAAAATGATAATTGACAAATTTTATACTTTGCGTACCAAATTTAATGAAATTCGTCGAACACTGAAAAAACGGTTCAGTAAAAGCGCACTTCCGGTTTACAACTTTGCTTGAAACTCGGAATTTAAGCTATCTATTTATTTCTAACTAATTATGTTTGGATGATAGAATTGTATAATCAACTAGGACAGCACTTTAGAGAAAAACATAACCCCACCCCTCCCCTAAAAGTGCCCTTAAAAGAATTTTCCCAGAGAAATGTTTTAGATAAAAGTTGCAGATCGTTGCATGTTTAGTTTATATGCGAAGTTTCAAAAAAATCGTTGGAGCCATTTTTGAGAAAATTGCGAAAAGTGAATAAATCATTTAGTAAAGTGGTAAAGTAATCGTACTTCCGGTTATCCGTTTTTTTTTCAAACTCGGAATTTCAACAACATATTTAATTCTAATTAACATTATCTAGATGACAGAATTGTCTAATAAACTGAAATAGCATTTAGATAGAAACCTAACCCCACCCCTCCCCCAAAAGTGCCCTTCAGTGCATTTTCCCGGAGAAATGTTTCAAATAAAAGTTGTAGCTCTTTGTATGTGTGGTTGATGTTAGAAGCTTAAAGAAAATCGTCGGTGCCATTTTTGAGAAAATCGCAAAAAAGTAGAAAATTCAACTAGTAAAGTGGTACTTCCGGTTGAGGAATTTTGACAGATAACGTAGTGTCAGATCCCACGGTGATACCTAAACGGAATATCAAGTTTCAACTTTCTACGGTTTTCCGTTTTTGAACTATGCTGTTCACATACATACATATACACACACACACACACACACAGCATTTGTTAAAAAGCACTTTTTTGGACTCAGGGGACCTCAAAACGGATATTTCCGGTGACAACTCGATATCGAAAATTTGACATGATTACAATAATTCCTCTTACTAGGAGTAAGAGAAAGTAAAAAAAATATTTTGGAGTGGTATTAGGAGGTCTGTGAGAGTTTAAAATTATATTTGCATAAGCTTTGATGGTTTTGACATACAGCCCTCCACATATGGCGCTTAGGTATACAATCAATCTCCATTTTGATGGCCATCCCAACTGAACGTAACGTTGCAATTCTCTTGTTAAATTGTATTCATTAGAGTATGAGCATAATTCTCTGAGTGTCACGTCAGATTATTTGTTATTTAAAAAAAAAAAATTCTTCACTTTTTAATTTTTTTACTCTTGAAGAACAAAATAAAGTTACGAAAATTTGGACATTGTATAAAAGTGTTTTTTTTATTTATTTATTTATTAATTTTTTTTTTTTTAACCGGTTCCTCGTTAATATCTTCATTTTTATCGATTATGTAAATTTATAATGAGACTACTTTGTAGCTTATTTTCAAAACTTTCGCTTCAATTAGCGCATATCGGCTCCATTGTCACAGCTAGCCATTTCAAAATTGGATTCAAAGAGTTTTTGGTGGATCTGTAGGAGTGTATGTTCCTCATGTAGTACAAATATTTCATAACTTTTGTTCGCGGAGATTAGCATCTGCATTTATTCCTAATTCAAAACATATCCTCACCATTAAGATTGTTCAGTCTGTTTATTTGATGTGATCAGTCAAGATGTAATCAGCATTTCTAAAATAGATTTAATTCTTCGCACAAGTGATGTATTTTTCATGAAACGGCCGTACATTCAAATGATACTTTAGAGCAGGGTAGGTAGAACGTTTGTACCGCCCACTTTTGTATCTTAATTGGTAGCAAAATTTTCTTACCCCCCCACCGATTGCGCGGTAACTTAATTTTGCGAAACTCCAAAGTGCTTGTAATTTTTGAGTGGTGGTTTAGTAAAAATATGAAATTAAATTTATCGATTTATTTACACTTTATGTATGTTTTATAATATGCAGAAAATTCAATTTGATGCTGCGTTTCTGCATTTTTATCGATACAGCGCCTACTTTTTTTTTTTTAATTTAAGGCGCGTCAGCATCTATGGTCATTGGCGCTCGGAGCCTTCTCAGTACACTACCGGCCTCCGGAGCAGCACCTCCTAATGCGGAAACTAATTAAATTAATGGAAAAAATTAACCATAAAAACTATAAAATCTATCGAAATTCCCTTTAATTAATTATTAATGAGATCCTTGAGGCTGATTGTGCGAAACTAATATTTGATATCTGGTTCAATTTTCGTAAGGAACAAACTAAGGTCTCCTCTTTCGGAAATATTCAGACGGTTTCTCTGTTTGGTGAAAATATGTTTAACAGCACTTGTTCGGTATTTAATGTAAATTCAAATTCGCCACCAACGGCATACAATAATTTTATTTGGAGGGAGGTATTATTGTACTACCTTGATAATAATTTACTAATTTATTAGGCTATGCCCGGGGGGGGGGGGGATTTCCTTCGCCCTCAGTCAATCGCCATTTTAAGTTCGAAGGAGTAAGTCGTTATGCAATACTTCCTTGAATAGTCACAGGGTGATACCTATACAATTCATGCCAGTTCGGTTGGCCTTAATTGTGAAAACCTAAGTTTGTTACTTCTGATTTTCCTGTGTACTGTTAATAAACTAGTCCTTTTGCCGACTTAGCGGCTCTGTTCTCTCGGCCTGCATAGGCTATTGTGGAATCGCATGGCTGTTACTTCCGGTTGGTTTACTGCCGTGCAGCTTCTGGGAGCCCATTTAAGTATTATCTACAATCATCAGCCAAGCAGCAGTGTATGGATCAAGGCTCAAGAGTTACAGGTACATAAGATTCATTTCTTTATTCCTATTTCTCCTGTTCCTTTGTCTCCGATATGGGCTAAGGACACATGGGTCTTCCAATACCAGGATTCTGTTTTTGTAAGGTAAGCGCCATTCCTTTGGCTGTTGAAAGTGATAAATAATATTTGCTACATGTTTTTAAATTTAATTTATATATTCATTTTTTCCCACATAATATTTAATATTTTATTTCCCATTTTGCTCACCCATTATATTATAGTATATATAGTCCACTTAATATCTTCACTCAATTTATATTTTTGCTGTTTTCTGTTAATTAGAGCCCACCCGAGGTATCTTACCTCAATTTATATTATTAATTATCTTTGCTATATTTACTATACAGAGCCTACCAGAGGTTGAGATAATGGGGTGTAAAAAGAGCTCACTTTTATTTATTTTTTTTACTGTTATTTATTAAACAACACTAAAGCCTGATTCTACAAGACACGAGGTAAGGAAGAGTATCAATAAATTGGCTATCGATTTGCACATTATTTGGATATAAAGCAGGCAATTTTTTCATTCAGCCATCAGTCATTTTTTTCCCATCTACCTCTATGAAAATGTTATTTGCTCTCTTCTTCATATCTAAGTTCTTACAGTTCTCTTGGTAAGTAGTATCAGCCTCCTCAATATTTCCGGTAAATAAGTTTTTCATCCAGACATTCACCTTCAAGTTCAAAATATTTTCAAATCGTTTTTCCATATACAATTTAAGTTTGTTAACATGGTTATTCATTTTTTCAATCTTCTCTGGAGTTACAGCATCTTTTATAGATGGTAGGGAAACTGATGAAATTCTT
>JAAEAF010005451.1:0-31354 GCA_011037195.1 Triatoma infestans
AGTGGAATGAGGCTCAACCTCCCCGCTTTTATTCTATTCTATTTAGAGGAAGTATTATTGCGATCGTGAGATAGATTTTTCTAAATTTATTTTTTTACCGAATATACACATTTTGAGGTCCCCTGAGTCAAAAAAAAAGTGGTTTTTAGAAAATGATTTGTAAATGTGTATGAAAAGAATATCTCAAAAACGAAAAGTTGCAGTAACCTCAAACTTGTTACTACAACACTTCATTGGCCACAATTTTTTCGGGCAAAATCCATCAACCGAAAGTGCCACTTTACTGAATGTTTTTTTTTTTTTCAGTTTTTTGTGATTTTTTTCGGAAACGGCTCCAACGATTTTCTTTAAACTTCCTATACCAACTATAAATACAAAGAGCTACAATTTTTATGTGAAATATTTCTCTGAAAAAAATTCATGTAAGGGCACTTTTGGGGGAGGATTAGGGTTACGGTTTTCTCTAATATGCTATATTAATTATTACTGCCGACGGTTTTAATCATGAATAAGAACTGTAATTTTTAATTTTTTAGGGTAACTGTAATATTTTTTTAGGGTAATTTTAACTGAAACTTTTGCTAGGAATTTCAAGTTGATATAATAAACTTGAAGAAAGAAATGAAATCCGTGAATAGCTCTTTTAAGTTTTGTTTTTAATAGCGTCATCATTTAATTCTTTAGCTGTAACCCTTTGAACTGTTAGCGTTAGTTGCCTTTCAGACCATCAATAAAATGACTATACTCGCCCTTTTTTTTTTTAACTTTTGCCTCTGCATTAAAGACAATAAAGTGTAGTCAGTATTACCAGCTATAGAATGGAAAAACTGGGAACATTAGCTGTTTAGAACTGCCTGTTCGAGAGTACAGGAGTGTCCTACTCTACTTTGAAAGGTTCTCTATTCCTCATTTTAGTTCCCCTTTTAGTATATAGTCCGTCGTCCATTAACCTGGACACAATGTATTCTACCACTCTCACATCAGTTTGTCATTTCTCAGTCCTTCTTTCTCTTAGAATATAGCTCTATTTATTGCTAAAGTCCAACGAGTCCTAGTTCTGCGGATATCTAGATTTTTTTATTTTTTATTTTCACTTAGAATGCTAAATAAAAAGTTCTATTTATACATGACATGACATGAATCTATTGTATAACTGAAAATGGAAACATTTATCGTGGTATTATTTATTTTTAAATCAATACGATATATATATATCAACTAAAGTACAAGAGATATATTTTTAGCAATCCAATCTTAAACAAAACTTATAAATCGATGAATGTAGTTCTTGACCACTCTGTGTTATAATATGTCCATAGATTTTGAGTATTGATCAGTGAAAGAATATTTTCGTTAAATGGTAATCGTTTCGATTATATTTCCATAAACTTCATTAGTACCTGTTATAAAACAATAAAACACCAAATAATAAATATATCTGAAAATGGAATTAATAAGAATGTATTGTACATTAATTGCATTAAAATAACAAAGATTTTCACAAATAAACTTACCAAATATTATTTTAAATATTTTATGAAGTTTTATTTAAACTTAACGAAATTCCTCAAGAATCTACATCCATTTGTAATCCTATTGGTTAAAATATTAACGCTTTTTATAAAATTAAAGAATATGTTTTTTATATAAAGTAAAAATTAAAAACCCCACTGACTAATCAAATTATTGCACTAATCTTTTGGTTGTAAGACTAATACACTGCTATATACGACTGATGGGACTGTTTGAGCGAAGTCGGTTCACTGGAACGAATAATGCGGTGAAACCAGTTGATTCAAATCCCTAATCTTTAAATAAACTAGTTCCAGCAAAATTAAAATTAAATTAAAGTAAGTATAGCACGAAAAGTTGTGGCCATGTTGAAAGAACCGGTGGCAGGATTCTAACTTTATAGTTTATAAGCTCTAACCATAATAATAATAATAATGATAATAATAGAAGTCATCTAGTTACATAAATAATATTTATATACATAGAGATGCGTAATAGTAAAGATGGGTGTGTTAGAAAAGTAAAGATGGATTCAGTTACAAGCAGCAGTGAACTTGGAACGAGTTTCTGAATCTGATTCCAATCTGATTCCAATCTTAGTAGCTGAATCGCTGGAATCGATTGGACCCGAAATCGGAGTTTAGATTTTATTTTCGGAATGAACGAAGAAATCAAATCACTAAATCTAGCCAACAGAAACGCTTGGAAGTGGAACCTGGCACCGTGAATTGGTTCCAAAGTCAGTGCTGCCTTTAACTGAATCCATCTTTACTTTTCTGATACCAGATCGCTGCCTTTATTATATTTTATTTTTGAAATGTTCAACAAGTTTTATTTAAAGAGTTAATTAGAAAAATAATAATAAACAATTATAATCATCTCAAAATGTAATATAATAAATGAATAACACACTTTAGGTTTTATTTAATGGAAAATTGTGCAAGTGACGTATTTGAATTAGGTCTTTGAGCAAGTTAAGATGAATTTTATATTTAGCAATATTTTTAAAAATGGTGTTTGATTACTTGTATTGTTTTCTATATTTTATTTATTGTTCAATTTTTTCTCTAGAGGTTAATTTAATAAATTTTATGCAAATCTCATATTTGATGTAGAGCCTAAATATTATTCATACAATTAGAGATAATATAATAAAAACAAAAATATATTGTTGCTAATTATTAGTTTACTAAATGAATTAACGACCATTTAATGAATTAAATGCCACTTGAGCACCAAAAGTTAAAAATTCGTGAACGAGTTTTTGGAATCTGTTCCGATCCTAGAGCTGATTCAAATGTTGTTTTCCCGTTGGGTGTGTTTTGTGAACTGGTCACCAGATATGCTACAGTAACAACTTGTGTTCTGTTACTTTAAATTGTAGTAAGCTACATTTAATCCTAATAGATTCCTTTTTCTCTTGTGTTATAGGATTTTTCTTCTCGAGCAATATATACCTTTCTTTTAATTATCTTTTTTTTTGTGTTGCCTAATTTCAAAGCCTAAAACCCCAACATCATCGAAGTTAAAAACATGGTTCTTTTTCAAAAACATGTTGGTAGGATAACGTTGTATTTCCTTTTTGATTCGCTGTATCATATTTATATGTTGATATACCCGTCATTCTAATTATTGAGATGTTTCCCCAACTTTACTTTTGGTCACAATCATTACAACTGACCGCATAAATCAGATTGCTTGTTTATTTGTTGGTTTCTGCTTTTTAGTTTTGAAGATACTTTCTTGTACCTGATATTTTTACATGTTTGGGCCAGTTTTATATTGATACTTTTGAATATATTGCCATTTTTTTTCTGATAAACCTTAACAACCGTTTTAAGCATCACATTTGTGTAAGAATCCCCCTTTACATCGGGCAGTTTTTATTTTCTTCTTCTTCGAGGAGAAAGTTGAGATTTCGAGACTCTCTTTTTTTCTTCCTCTAGATGGGCTCAATTCTTCTCCAGATGTTTGGAAAATGAAACAATATCGTCAGGTCGACAGTTAGATAACAGCGTACAAAAAGACTGCTTACTTTATAAAAACCGTAAATTTTCTCTTACCTCCATTATTAACGTTCATCCTTGAGAATAAACGAACACACACTAAGAAGTAAAAGTAACGAGTAAAAACAAAACAAGGAACCACTTTGATAACCTGGCTTTGATTCACAAGCGCTGGAGCGTAGGAAGTGAGTGGAACATGGGAACAACTCACGAAACTGTTTTAACAGCTAAAACTGTTTCATTCTTTCACTCACAGGCTCGGGTTAGAGAATATTTTCCCGCCTCGAACACAATATCGATAAAATAGTCTATTGTTTCCTTTTTTTTCCGCTCAGCCATTCAATTGTTACAATATCAATAAATACCATATTAATATGTACCGTATCAAAATTATTCTATTATCATTATTTTCCTTCTGCGATCTAATCATTCTTTAAGGATTAAATAAATCTAAACACACATTCTCTGGTTGTTAAGACTATCTAAATTCCATTAGAACATTTAGTACCTCTCTTTAACCTCACACAATTACCTAATGCCATTAAATAGAACTAGAAACTCTTTACGTCTCCATCGATCTTATCCTTAGGATGTTGTTAATGGAAGGCTCTCTACAATGACTTCCTTCCTATAATTTTCTTTAAACTTGGAATTTTTACTGCATCTGTGTAAACCTATTACTTTAATTGAAACATCCCCCCCCCCCCAAAGTTGACTTTAGATAGTTTCACGGAATTTGTGACGTTCAATTTCAAGTATATGGGTTAGTTACTGTGTTATTGCTCTTCACTTCTTTACCTACTTGGATTAGTATGTTGGATCTTATTCCCCACTACCAATTTTATTTCTATTTTTCAAGGATAAATGAGCAAAATTAAGATCAAAATATTAAATAAACATTATTTCTCAAAACCATAGTATCCTCCAAAAAATAAAAAAAAAAATGCTTAAAAATTATTAATACTTTTCATAACCCGAACGAATTCTGAATGTACGGTTTGTTCAAAAAGTTTAGTGTTAGCTTTAAGGATGGCATAGCTATTATGAATTTTTGAAATGAAATTTTATTGCTTATAGAGGATACAATCTCATAGCAAGGGTTGGCCTGTATAGGTACAGTTATATAATTATGTTAATCAGAAAGATTAGAAATTAATAGAGTGCAAATGAGTACCTTGGTGTCACTTTCGACCGAAACTCACTTGGAATCAACACATTGACAAAATTTCTCACAGAGCCAATGCGTCATTTAATAGGTGCAGACGGCTTTGTGGGAGAAACTGGGGCTTGCGCCCAAGTTTGTCACTATGGATCTACACCAGGATCATCAGACCCATGGTTACATATGGGTCGGTAGTTTGGTGGACCAAAACGCTGCAGAAGGGGGCGGTGGAAAGGCTTGGTCCAAAGGCGAGCATGCCTGGGTTCCACGGGGGCCATGAAGACCACCCCGATTGCGGCGTTGGAAGTCCTCTTCAATCTGCCACCATTACACATTCTCGTTCTAGGCGAAGCCAGAATGGGAATACATAGGCTCCTGCAGGGGCCGCCTCCCATCACCTCTAGGCATGATCGTAATAACCAGAGGTTGATTGAGGAAATCAAGGCGGACTATCTTCTGGGGATGCCAACGGATAGGATGGTTCCTAAGTATTTCTTCGAAAGGAACTTCCATATTGTCATACCGAGCAGAGGCGAATGGGGCTGTGACCCACCCCTGTTCGGTAACTCGATCTGGTACACAGATGGATCCAAAACTCCGACTGGGGTCGGAGCTGGGGTCTACGGGGGCAGGCCTAAAGTTAAAATTAAGGCCAGCCTAGGGAAGTACGCCACGGTCTTTCAGGCTGAAGTCGTGGCGTTACAACTCTGCGCTAGGGAGATTATAAGGCAAAGGATAGTGGGTAGAAGAGTGGCCATATACTCCGACAGTCAGGCAGCCCTGAAGGCACTTTCCTCACACCAAATAGTCTCAAGACTGGTGTGGGACTGCCTACTTGCCCTCACCGAGGTGGGTACTCGGAATAAACTGACACTCGCCTGGGTGCCGGGACATGCGGGGTTCCTGGGCAATGAGAGGGCGGATGCCCTAGCGAGGGAGGGTTCGCAGGATACCTTTATAGGCCCCGAACCCTTCTGCGGCTTGTCCAGGAGTCTCATCCAAACTTCTATCAGGGGTTGGATAGAAGATCAGCGTCTGCGTTGGTGGGAGGGAACACCAGGACAGAGGCAGGCAAAGCTCTTCATTAAAAGACATTTGCCTTAATTTACCAGAGACCTACTGAGCCAGACCCGAAGGGATATAAGGTTAATTGTGGGTCTACTAACAGGGCATTGTAGGCTGAACAGACACATGCACCACCTACAACTTGCGGATAGTGCGGTATGCCGATTCTGCAAGGTAGAGGAGGAGACCCCGGCGCACATCCTTTGTGAGTGCGCCGGCCTGGCGAGGATTAGGTTTCTTCAATTGGGGTCGGGCAATCCCGAAGCTGGAAGCTTCATGACGGAGCCGCTCTCAGCTTTGCTAGGATTGATTAGGAGGGCAAAGCTGGGGGCTGTTCTGTAACTTAAGGGGATCCACAATAGACCTCGACTTGTAGGTCGCAGTGGAATGAGCCCCCCCCCCCCCCCGCTTCTATTCTATTCTATTCTAGAGTGCAAATGAAAAGAACAAATTATGCTTTACAATGACCAATAATACAATAATAAAATACTTTTTTTCTCTCTCTCTCTCTCTTTTTTTTTCCTCTTTTAACTAACATAGAATTAATATTCGTATACAATAAATAATATTGATTAATCAAAATGATAAGGTAAGCAAGATTGGATTTTAATGTAGAATAATTTTTCTGAATTTTAAACAATTAGTTACAAATAGAAAGATATTATTGATTTTCTCATTGTCACTACGTCAATAGTTTGTAAATTAAATGTTTTGTCGGAGATGATGTTACAGTGGCCAAATGTAGCTATTAATAAATTTGTATCTATATTGGTTTAAGACTGGACAAGTTAACAGCAAATGTAAAATATTATCTTCGTCGTCCTTACACAGCTGACAGACAGAGTCAAGATGAAATGTGACAGAATATTGAGCATAGCTTAAGTGATTAGTGTAGTTCCCAGAAAGACATAACTGCGACATTATCCTCACTTTGCTGATATGATTCATAGTTTTTATATAACCTTCACCAATGCCTAATGTACTTATAAGTTCTGTAAAATATGTTGAAAGTGCTAGCAATAGTGGCATCCACATCTGTGCTAACTAGATGATTTTCCATTTTCTCTATCAGATTTTTATGGTTCTCTTTAATTACTTCTAAATTCTCTGTAGTCCGAATATCTTCAGCTCCTACTATAGCCAAATAGGATCGCAGCTGCTGACACCAATTGTAAGGAATATCCATTGTGTCTAGTAACTCCCTTTGCCTCATGTAGCAAATTTTGGGAAGCTCGTCCAAACCCATTTTTAATAGTTTTTGCCACCAATTTAGCATTGTTTTGAATATTTTACATTTTACATGTATCTGGCCAGTTTCGAGTCTGACAAAATAGTTCGGTGTATTTCTAGGCAGTAAAAGAATAGATTTAAAAAATGAAAGTTGAGCCTTCTCAACAAAGCCTGCATAAGGCGGAGCCCAGATCTCTGAAGCGTATAGAAGGGTTGATTCGGAAGTAGCAGCAAATAATTTCGTTTTGGCGGCCCAATCGTCAAATTTACTTTTGATGAGAGTATTTTTTACTGCTGAATTAGCGATTATACCTTTTGCCAGAAAATGTTTGCTTGCTTGGAAAAACTTGCCAGAAGAAGACATGTAGCTTGTGAGAGATTGGGAGATGGCGGAACTATTCCCGAAGCAAACCAAGCATCCCCCGCCCACCTAACAGAGACAACTTGGACCTCTGCTATCATCATTATGAGTCCTCGACCCCCACGAAACCTTTCCTCAACGCGTGAAACGGAGCAAGCTCCGCCGGGTGATTCACGATCCCGTGGTACCATTTTGTAGAAGGACAAGTCCCCTACTTAAAGGCCTAGAATGGTCACCGGCCCGACCTTGGACAGTTGCCTGTCCAAAGCCTACGGTTTTACAACACCCTCCTGGCAGGGTTGGGACACTCCATGCCATTCAGATGATGCGGGTATTCCGTATCCAAGCCAGAAGAAGACAGTGGAACACCTAAATATGTAAATGAATTCACTATTTTTAGTGGTAGAGTTTTATATTTCAGTTGCCTACCTTGGCTTGGGCGGCCGCCTTTACAGAATGGAACGACTACAGTTTTTTTTGTATTCACAGTGAGGCCATTTTCATCACAGTATTCCTGCAATATATTTAACTTATGCTGAGCGTCTTTCCAACTTCTGGCTAAGATTACTAGGTCGTCCGTGTAAAGTAAGCAAAACAATTCTCTCGAATTATTAATTGAAATACCTTCTATGTTTCTGGAAAAGAAAAGGTCTTGTAAATCCGCAACGAGCATAGCTATAATAATAATAATTAAAAGAACAGACAATTTGAAAAAAAAAAAAAAAATCTGGTGGGAAACACTCACACAACTTTCTCTTACTCCACTTTTCAAAATTATAATTGACAAAGTTTAGAGTTTATGTACCAAATTTGATGAAATTCGTCGAAAACTGAAAAAAATGTTCAATAAAAGCGCAGTTCCGGTTTACAAATTTTCTTGAAACGCGGAATTTTAGACGTCTATTTATTTCTAATTAATTTTGTTTGGATGATAGAATTGTATAATCAACTATGATAGCACATTAGAAAAAACATAACTCCACACCTACCCCAAAAGTGCCCTTAAATGAATTTTTCCAGACATGTTTTTAATAAAAGTTGTAGATCTTTGTATATATAGTTGATATATCAAGTTTAAAGAAAATCGTCACAGTCATTTTTGAGAAAATCGCAAAAAAGTAAAAAACCCAACTAGTAAAGTGATACTTCCGGTTGAGGAGTTAATGACAGGTAAAACGCACTGTCAGATCCCATGGTGATACCTACGGAATATCAAGTTTCAACTTTCTACGGTTTTTCGTTTCTTGAGCTATGTTGTTCACATACTTACATACACACACACACACACCATTTGCTAAAAACCACTTTTTTGGACTCAGGGGACCTCAAAACGGATATTTCCGGTGAAAACTCGATATCGAAAATTTGACACGATTACAATACTTCCTCTTACTAGGAGTAAGAGGAAGTAAAAAAAAAATGTTAAAAATATAAGAGGCTTTGAATAGGCATTATAATTTCCTTTTTTCTTTGAAACTAAATTGATTATATAATTCTTTTTTAAGTTGAATTATGTAAGCATTCCTTACTTTGACAAAAAAAAAAAAAATAATATTTTATGTACTTTGGTGGATAATTCTCTGTTATAAGGCTGTAGCTCTTTTGCCATGCCATGTCTTGTTAAGCCTTCAGCGGATTAATTTTCCCTTTTTAAATCTGACAGAGTATGAACACCCCACACGAAAAGCGCTATGATTAATGAAGGCATATTTTTATTTATGAAGTATTCCACCCTTGTCCTTTAGAGGTTATATTTCTCTTTATTTTATTGGCGAAAGATAAGAATATTTGTATTATTTTTTATATGAATTAATATTTAAAAAAAAAAATCATACGTTTAATTAATTTTTCAGTTATCATAATTTTGGTAAATTGCAATTGAAAAGTGTAATTAATACTTCCAACTCAAATCTAACTGAAATATTGTTAAGATAGACAACATTAAATAGAAATAAGATTATATAAGTATAACCTTTGTATAACCAAGTGTAATTTAAAAAAAAAAAAATCGACCATTTTTTACAGTGAAGTAATTTCCTCTGTGCCATTGCAGGGAAATTGGTGATTAATGTGATGAAAATTATAAAAATCAAACTCATGTTGATGGCGTAGGCTATTGTATATCGATGAACGATGCGACTAGTTAGAATTCCACTTACTTGTTCCAACAGAGTGCTTAGCTTGATGAGAAGTACTTTTGATGGAGGCTGAGTTGCAGACTTCTTGTTATATTTAGTTAGCTTGCAGGTATTCAGAGTTTTGTTGTAGATTTCTAGATAAAAATAAGCTCATGAGGCTTGTTATCAGATTAGCTGATTCTTGATTTCTTTATTGATTGTTGTAGTCCCTTCAGATTTAAATTTAAGATTGATTAAATCTGGGCTTTTATACGACTTTGTTAACTTGAATTTTTTTTCGTATAATCTTTCTTAATTCTGAAGATTGTTGCCCATTCGTCCTTCAGCGCAGTAGGTATAACAAAGGGGGAGCAAGAACTCGTTAGACGAACACGTAGTACCATTGATAGCGCTGATGCGGCTAGTATCAGTAACATAATGTCTCCAGCACTTTGCTTGGAATGGCAAATTTCGGTAACAATATACTTTTTATTCCATCGAAGAATCAATGAAATAAATTACTAAAAAAATTAATAATAATAAAAAATCTACAGATTTTTTTTGTTAAGAGAGATACAGGTCTTGCCTGATCATTCGAAAAAAATTATCGAAAACGAAGGAAATTATATCATAGATTGAACAAATTTTTATTTTATATTAGAGAATTTTTATTTTACCGGTACCAGAACATTTGCAATGACCCTATAGTTTCTGTAAATTTCAATTTTTTTTTTTTTTTTTAAATACTGATTTCCGTTTTTCTTTTATTTGTGTAGTGGAATCAGATGTCTTGAAGAGGGTTATGATGCGATGAATGTTGGAGTTAGTTAGAGATTTTTAGAGAGTTGTTACTCGAAATATGAACTACTAATTTACGAAAATAGATATATATTTTAACAATAATTTAAACGTTTGAAAAGATAAACTACAATTAATTTAAAATGATTTAAATGGTAACTAGAATGCACAACTATAATGATTGATGAATAAATATATGTTTAAAAACTTAGATAGGGACGCGCTCGCAATGTATGAACTGATGTCGTATATCACTGGTAGAATCCTGATGAAACGCTGATAAAATACTGAAGAATACTCATCCCCTCTTCCGGTGGAGAGACGTTTATATTGGCATCACTCACACATTGACAAGTGTGTAATTACGGGTCACACTAAAACATCTCTTGCCGTGTGTTGACCCTAGGTCTTGAATAGGTCGGTGACCAGTGTGGCAACAGATGATGGCGGTTATCAAAAGACTGTAGCCAGGTGGTCTTTTGAGTGTTTGTTGACCCTTGTATATCGGCCAGGTGGCTTCTGTACACTGACCGTATAATGACCCTTTTGAAAGGGTTCTTGTTGAAAGGGTTGTGTCTTTGGCGGTCCCTTTGACCGTGCACTGACCGCGGCTCTTGACCTGAATAATAGCGACTAGCTGTCACCACTAGTTATAATTTTTATAATTTAAAAATTATATCTTTTCCTTCTCGTTATCACTCCTTCTTGTTATCACATTACATCTGAAAGTGATTCTATAGTTTTGAAGTTTAATTTTGAAATGTAATCATGTTGTTTCTTAAACATTTAACTTCTCTGTGTTATATTCATGGTCTAATATTATTTTAAATTCTATTTTTCAATGTAATTATGTCTGCGATTAAATGAGAATTTTTTCCTTTGTTGTACTTGATATTCCTTTATCTTCTCATTTGATTAATTTAATTAATTAAAATTATATTGACATAAAGAAAATGAAAAGCTAATGATTGGATCAAAAGGACTCTCACTGGCAATATAGGGTTAAACATTTTTAAACATAGAGTTCTACATAATTTCATAAAATATTAACGTAAGTTTGTACCTAATTTTTTTTTGTTTTGATTCTGTCCTAAAGGACCTAAATGAAATTTGTGAATCTTCTCCCTCTGGACGGAAAAGAGGATAGCCAGATATATTTATATATACTTTAAGAGCCAGTAGAATTCCAATTAGTTGACATATAGCATACTAATAGTCGCATTGCAGCGCAGCATACCGATTACACGTGCATAGCACTACTTGGGCACGGTAGAAAGTTCTCGGCTTAGCCCATAGATGGCACTGCTACAAATGAAATTACTGTTTTTGTTATGTTGGCACACTTGTTGCAAAAGTAAATATCAAATGTGAATTTGATCAGACAAACAGTTACGGCTCTTAAAATAAAGCGTATGTTTTTGGCAATATGAATAAACTTGAATACCGTCATGTCATAAAATTTTTCGTTTAGCATCATTCGCCCATGGAAATTCATTCAAAGTTTGAAAGTGTATAAGGAGTAAAAAAAAATGGGCAGCTGAGTTTAAATGTGTTTGGCGATCGACTGAAGATGATCCACGCGAAGCTCGGCCAAAAATTGCAACTTCCGAAGAACATACAGAGAAGATACACAATATGGCTCTAAATGGTCGACGATTAAAGGTGTATAAGATAGTTATGGTTATTAAGCATCTCAGCAGAAAGGGTACGGCATATTTTACAAGAAGAACTCAGAAATTTAAAAGTTTGAGAGTACTGCTTGCTGATGAATGGTTTTGGAATATAACTTCTAATTATAATTGTTGCGCCATCTGTTAGTGGTCAGTAGGTACCACCACCCCTGTGGCGCCATTTGTTAATGGTCAATAGATAACACTGCCTCAACTCCAAGGCGCGTTCGGGATGTAAGCCAGAAAACACTTCTCAGCGAGCCACCGCTTCTCCTAGCTTCAACTGTGCGGGTGGTATATACTTAAGAGGCCCCAGCAACGATTCCGTGCTGAACCCGCACAGAAGGATAAATCAAGGAAAAACACAAATCGAAACATGCTCCTTCCCGATGGTGGCGGTGGGGGAAAAATAAAAGGAAAAACACAAATCGAAACATGCTCCTTCCCGATGGTGGCGATGGGGGAAGAATAAAGACATTGGGCCACAGGCACAGTTTTATCCAGTATCTATGTAGTCAAGAATGTTATGTGATTTCGTTAGTAGTAATGCAAGTGTTTTCTACACGACTAGGGTTTGTGTTTGTGATACAGTTAACCCGACTGTTTCCATGTAACGTTTTTCCCTCTGAACTAGCTACTGCGACTAGTTTCTAAGTGGGTTCGTTTAGATAAAACACTTCATAAGAAAAACACCAATTTATTGTTTGACACAATAAATTACAAATAAAGCACTTAATAATAATTAATACACAGTTTAAACCAACAAAAGTTCACTTAGTTGACTTTTTATTTCCTATTCATAAGCGCACATCCGTTTGTAACAAGACTCTTTGTAAAACTGACTAGACTTCAGCTGTTGTTCACCTTTTTGTAGCAGTGGAGAAGGGTCTGGAAGGTTCTAGAACGTTCAGGAAATGGCTACAGCGCTCCCTAGCGGCCACTAGCAGAACTTGAGGTACCTGCTTTCTTTCATAGATGGCACCAGTGGCTGCGTTACACCATAATAATTATATAACTTATTTATTAGATGCAAACTTTACAATTTAAATAATAAACTGTAGAAACTGGATCGGGATACATTCTATTCCCTATGTAATATGTTTGTCAGGGATGACAAAGATGTATGTCTACTATTACGGAATTCAGGATCCAAATCTTTGATAAAAGAATTCTTGTAGAAATAATTTTTCTATTAATAGCTAATGCTGAAGAATTTATGTTCAGTTTCTAGTTTTCTTTGCTTACATAACTACTGCATAGTCTTATATGTTTTAGGGATTACTTAAACTTAAATGTTTTACTTGAGATACATTTTTATTTGTATTTTCTATTATCTCGCTTCTTTTTTTTTTGTTTTTTACTTGTCATTGTAGAAAAATATAAAGCTCACTTTGTATTTAGTACCGTGTTTGTTTTATTTGTCCTGAAGAAGATGTTTGTTTAGTTTTAATTCTGCACAGGCTTGGCAGACGGACAGCCACATCCACTGTCTAGTTTTTTGAATTGCCAAATTAATTATGTATGTCTTTTTCCATGGCCCTTTTTGTAAATAAATAAACATGTATCTATTTCACTATTTATCTATACCATTTATTTATTATTAATATCAATTTTTTACTTTGAAAAATAGTAATTTTATTTTTAAATCAACTGGGAGGAAACAAGCCCTATGCAATCCAAAGCTTTTCTGGACCCGAATAGCACTCCGAATTCCGGAGCATTCTCAGTGCACTACCAGCCTCCTGCCAATGTTTTCTCGTATTAAACAATCTACTGTTGGACTCTAACCGGAACCTACCTCTATGTTCCAAGTCCAGCAAGTTGCCACTGTGACAATCCTGCTCCTTATATGTTGAAGGGAGAATCCTCCCCTTATTAAAAGTTTGAGAGTTTTCCCTATCAGCTCTCTTTGCGTTATTATATCCTTTGGTCTCACTGTGCCTCATAGCGCAATTAAGCGATGCAACACAATCGAACAGCAAGTACGAGACTCGTTTCCCCCCCTCCTGACACAAAGGTTGTGAGCTATCCCCATCTTGTATAGATATTTTTTTGAACCTACCGCGCGCCCATGAAAATGCCTGTCATCAGACCAATCTGATTCCTACCTAAACAGAAGTGTCTCTTTAGTGCTATTCTTACACAGCTTTAATATCACCATCTTGCTGTTTTTGGCTGCAGGATTTAATTTCCAGATTTTGTCATGTTCTTTCCAGAGCCAATTCCTATGAGCTGCATGCACTGTCACTTTAGTAATTCTCAGGATAGGTTTTGGACCATTGAACAGAAAATTTGCCTCATTTCTGGCCAGTTGGTCCAACTGTTATGGTTGCCCCTAATTCCCACATGTCCTACAGACTATTCCAGCCGAATTTCATTGTGCCAAAAGAGCTGTATCATAAGGAATCTCTACTTTCCTAAACTAGAGATGAGTTAGTTATGACGGCAGCAAGGGCCTTCAGTGCAGCCTACCTATCTGAAAAGATGAGAATCTTCTTGTTTCTAGAAGTCATTCTCAGGTTTTTTTTTCTCAACGCAGATCTTAATTGAAAAAAATTTCAACCTGCGATATTCTGGAGTAGTTGCCAAGTGGCCTTTCAATAATAAGTACCTCCGGTTTCAACCCATATATACCAACTACAGAGCTATCCGCAAACCATCTGTCTCCTATATGGCTGCGACTATTCCAGTCTTTGACCTAATCAGCCCTGGCTTTTAAGGTCACCTGGAATGGAATATCAAAACTGTTACCAGTTATGTTAATAACAAGTTTTAAGTCCACTTTATCTATTATGGCCATATTATGTCTGACAAAGGAAATGATGTGCTTCCAATGATCACTCTTCTCCAGTCTGTATGCAGCCCTAGCAATACTTCTAACGCCATAGTCAGGGTTAAAAAAAAAAAAAGAAGAAAAATGTAAACAATATTTAATCAAGAACGTATAAAATATAAAATTATAAAAATAAAATTATAAATATAAAAATATAAATATATAAAAGCAAAGATTTTGTAGCGACTTTTAAATGCATATTTATACTAATTGAAATTTGCTCATGGAAATTACTTTCTCCTAGAAAAAAAAAGGAAAATTACTTGCTTTTCACTAGGGAGAAAAAGAAGTAGTTTCTTGATTATTATTATTATTATTATTTTGATACATGCTCACAATGTCCCAAGGAAAAAAAAAATTATTTATGAAAACGAAGTATAATTGATCCTATGGGGATCAACTTAAGTTCTGAAGACGTATTCTTCAAGCCGGCCATAAAATATGTTTAATTCGATTAAATTATGTCTCAACTATCACTAAAAATTGTATATATAATATACCAAAGTTATATATATATATATATATACAGAGAGAGAGAGTTTTAAAATATGTATATATTTATATATTATATATAAATAATTTTACTCTTTCACAACTTTACTATTCAAAGTTATAAAAAGTATGCAAATTTTTTTTTTTTGTGAAATATAAAGTAACGAATATGTTTTTATTTTAATTTTGTTTCCGTGGAGTTATATTCCAACGTTGAAAGAATAAAAAAAAAACAAGTTAAAAGAATGCAAATTCCAAAACAACGCTGCGTGTACAATTATGAAATATAGGGGTTGATATTATATTGTTAATTCGGAATTGTATGTTTTTTTATTGTTTTTTTTTTTACAAAATTATAATTAAAAATAGTTAATAACATGTTTTTATGTTATATTTATGATAATGTGAGTTGTGTATAACTTTTCAATAGCCTTTAATGCCCTAAATTATTTAGGATCATAACATTTTCTGGCTTTGGTAACTTTATCAATATCTAGATAAATGATGCTAAGTCAAGATGGCACATCATCTAATATGCCTTTTAATACTGCATTTCATTAACAGCCTAATGAAGGTTCAGTTAAGTCTGGACATTCTAATTAATAATAGGAAGATATGTGCAAATCTAGATGGCTTTAACTTTCTTGCCAGAACGGTGTCGGCTTTGTAGTATGCACTCCCGATTATAATATAAACATAGGAGTATAAGAAAGTATTTTTTATAGATTTTTTTTTTTAAATTGAAAATAATCGAAAGGTATATAAGAAGAATTTATGGAGTAACAAAACTAGGACGAATAATAATAGAACTTTTCTAAGAAATAATGATAGAAGGATTTTCATGATGTTTAAACAACAATAGATTGCAGTAAAACTTTCTTGGCAACGAAAGGGCGAACGCTTTGGCGAGGGAAGGCTCGAAGATACCTTTATAGGCCCTGAGCCCTTCTGCGGGTTGTCTAGGAGTCTCATTCACGCTTCTATCAAGGAATCGATAGATGACCATCGTCTGCGATGGTGGGAAAGAAAGCCAGGGCAGAGGCTGGCTAAATTTTTTGTTAAAAGACATTTACGGAGCCATAGCCGAAGGGATAAAAGGCTAATAGTGGGTCTACTAACAGGGCATTGCAGGCTGAATAGGCAACCTACAGACAACGCGTTATGCCGTTTCTGCAAGGCCGAGGAGGAAACCCCGGTACTGATCCTTTGAGAGTGTGCCGTCCTGGCGAGGTCAAGGTTTCATCAACTGGGGTCTAGCAATCCCGAAGCCACGAGCTTCATGACGGAGCCATTTTCAGCTTTGCTAGGAAGTCTGATTAAGAGGGCGAAGCTGAATGATGTGCTGTAAACCCAGGGGATCCACAACAGATCTCTCTCAATGAAGGTCGCAGTGAAATGTGGCGTGGCCCTCCCCAATCTAATCTAATCTAAAGCTTGTGAATGTAAAGTATTAATAGATACTTTTACATATATAAAGTCAACTAATTTTTATATGGGAACAAACACAACGTTAATTTAAGGAGTTTTGTACAAAAAGCTTTTTTTTGTCCTCAAAATAATTTTTTATATAAATAAATAAAAAAATTCTGAAATTTAATTAATTTATATAATTCAATTTATTTTTTTTTTTTCATTTCTTTGAGATAAAATTGAAAAGATATTGGAATGGAAAACTTATTACTGTACCACCGGAGATAATTCTCAGAGAGAAGATTAAACTGTACAAATTGTAAATGAACCTTTGATACTGCTTATTAAAAGATTTATATCATTCTACTGAGTATATTGGAGATATTCTCAAATATAATAGGTTTCTTCAGAGCATTTTAAAAAAAAATGTGATTTAATTATAAACAGGTTTAGAAGCAAGTTAGAAGATTCAAGGCATTTCGAGGAATATATCAATAGGTTCATTGAAGTTGATATAATTTTTAATAATTTTATTATTTCCTATTTTTCTATGCCTATTTCATTATTTTTTACTTCCTCTAACTGCTTTTTATTTTTACGATCTTGGCAAATTTCGAATTTCATTTTTTACCGGAAATACACGTATTGAGGTCCCCTGAGTTCAAAAAAGTGGTTTTTAGAAAATGGTCTGCACGTGTGTGCGTGTGTGCGTGTGTGTGTGTGAAAAGAATATCTCAAAAACGAAGCTCAAACTTGGTATTCCGTTTAGGTATTATACCGCAGCAGACATAAAGATTGGAGGCAAATTCCATTAATCGAAAGTGCTAGTTTACTGAATGTTTTTTTCCCACAGTTTTTTGTGATTTTCTCGAAAACGGATCCAATGATTTCTTTAAACTTCATATAACTACACATACAAATAGCTACAACGTTTGGTATTTTATCTGTCGTAGCATGCATATTGGTTTTGTTCCTGACTGGCTTCGGATATTCATCCAACGTCAGAGCAAATTCACAAAGTTCGTCTAGAGAGTTCACTTCAATGAAATGTTTTTGTTAGACTCACACTTGTTGGTTGTCACACCAACAAGGAACGAAACCAATATGCATACTACGGCGGATAAAATACCGGATGTTATCCAGCATTGCGGAACCGCCCACACTTTCAACAGCTACAACGTTTATTTGAAAGATTTCTTCGGCAAAATTCATTTAAAAGCACTTTTGTAAGAGGGGTAGGGTTATGGTTTCCTGTAAAGTGCTATTTCACTAAACTACACAGTTCTGTCATCTAAACAGTTGAAATGTAATTGGTGATGTTATGTGTTCGTGTGCTGGTAGCTTGTGACGTGAGCGGTTTATTAAAAGGGCTTGTAAGTATATGATTTATTTCATAAAATTATATACAAACATGACATTATTTACAAAATATAGAGAGCAAGCTTTATTCTCCACTAAATGGCGACAGACAGTAGACATAACTTGTTACATTATTGAGGGAAAAAATGTACAAAAAACCTCTACCCTAAAGCACATGTTATATTTATATATACTATTTAAATTACAAACATAGTGTATCTACTAATCTTTTGTGCTTATATTGTCTATTATCATACTTTCCTATATTGATACAAAGGTGATTTTCAGAGTTAGCTGTGGATTCAAAGAACTTTCTACAGATTTTAGTGGTATATTTTTCTATTGTTTCTATGCAGTTATGGAGTGTAAATCTGTTATACGTGTGTGTCTAGGTGAGTTTGTGGCGAGTCTTAGGAATTTGTTTTGTATTATTTGTAGAGCCTATATATTGCTATTGCAAGTGATTCTCCAGGATGGGAAAGCGTAAAGTAGCATGGGCCTCACGACCATCTTGTAAATCAGTAGCTTATTTTTAGTAGAGAGTTTGGAATCTCTACTAAACAAGGGGAAGAATTTTTTAATTGCCATTTTACCTTTATTCAGTGTAACATGTTCACTAAATGTGAGCTTTTTATCCAGCAATACTCCCAGATATTTAACACAAGGTGACCAAGGAATTTCCCCTTCTTCAGTAATGATATTTTTAATTAAGATTGGCCTTCTTTTTGTAAACGGGATTGCTTCAGTTTTGCTATTATTTACTTTAATTTTCCATTTATTGCAGAAGGTGTGTATCTTTTTAATAGCATTTGATAGCCTATTTGCAATCGTATCTATTCTCCACGAGGAAGTATAGAGGGCTATATCATCTGCATATAGAGCCAAGTGCAGGGAAGAAAATTAAAATAAACATTAAACAAAACTGGTCCAAGGATTGATCCTTGGGGAACTCCAGCCTTAATGCTTCTTGAGGAGGAAAGTTCTGAGCCCTAGCAAACTCGTAATTTTCTATTATTTAGGGACAAGTGAATGATTTTTATAATATATTTAGGAAAATGATAATTAATTAGGCGGAATATTATCCCCTCATGCCAGACAGTATTGAAGGCCTTTTCTGTATCCATGAGGATAAGCTAGTATGCAAAAAATTGACGGTAACGGGGATCGAACCGTAATTTAACTATTGTATAATCGACGCCTTGGCTCACTCAGCCAGCGTGACACTTAACGTAAGTATATAAGTTTAAGAGAGAAGTATCAGAAATAAGAAAGTAGTCATCACTGCTAACAATAAATATATTCTATTGAAATAATAACTCAAGTTATTTGCAAGATATTATAAACTTATTAATATGTATTGATGCTAAGGAGCGACGAACAAGTGTTCTGCTTCGGTGTCTACAACAAACTGTCTATTGAAGAAATGTCTTCTAATTGTTATTTCAAATTTTCCCCTCTGAGAAAAAGGGGTACACAATGCTATCAAGTTCATGAACTCTAAAAGACAATAGTGGTCTTCTACCTGAAATGTCCTTTTGCAAGAGAATGTCACTTATTTTCATAATTTTGATTTTTTTTTTAAATTAAATATATTTTAATATTTCTTGCATCCATCACATAGTATTATTTTTTCAGGCGGGCTTAACGTCCAACTACCAAATTAGGTGTCGTGGACCGGGGCGGAAGCACCTACTTTACTATTAACATTTTTTAAACAAATATAAAATTTAGCAGTTATACGCTGGACTCGAACTGGGGTCCTCCCACTTACAAGTCCACGCTCATAACCACTACACCAACACCCCGCCCCATCACACAGTATTAATTAGAATTAAATATGTTGTCGAAATTACCAAGTTTGAAGAAAATCTGATAACCGAAAAGTGCTCTTTACTGAAAGTAGTTTATAGTTTTCTACTATTTTCTCTAAAATGTCTCTAGCGATTTTCTTTAAACTTGGTATATCAACTATATATACAAAGATCTACCACTTTTGTCCGGGAAACATTTCTCCGGGAAAATTCATTTAAGGAATTTTGGGGGGGTGAGGAGGGGTTATGGTTTCCTCTAAAGTACTATTTTAGTTCAACAATGTGCTCTGCAATTCTGTCAACTAAATAATATTAATTAAAATAATATAAGTTGCCAGAATACGCAGTTTGTAGTAAATCGGTTGAGGGGAAGTGTGACTTTAGTGAATAGGTTCTTCTGTTTTTTTTGTAATTTTCTCCATAAAAATGCCGACGGTTTTAAACACTAATAAGAATTATTGTGCGGTGTGAAAACAAATATTTCAGAAAGTCGTGTGAGTGTTTCACACTCCTTTTTTTTTTTTTTTTTTTAAATAATTAAAATATTATGTTTCAACATTTTGTTCGCTAAATAAATTCAATAAAATACCATATGATAAAATAATATTTGTATAAAATAATATTATTATGGAATGCTTTATAGAATTTGTTTTGTTTGAATTCCCGCTAAATTCATTACCATAATTATTAGTACAATATTAAATGGACATCAACCTAAAACATAGTCTGTTATTATAAAATTTAGGGCTTATTTTTGAATTCATTAGTTATATATGGTATTTATACGTAATATATAAATGAATTCATTGAATTGTTTCATCAATTTAATTTATTTCTGTTAATATATTTTATGTTTTTCAGACTATCATGTAATTTATTTTATTCTGTTCAAAGCCTTCTAGTGCTTCTCTTTTTCCCTCCTATTGGAGAAGCTTTTGTCAAAAATTCTTTTGATGTTTATTCAGCTTATTTTTATATATAGAATTTATAAAAAGAAAAAAATACTTTTGTAGATTTTGTCAGTAACAATAAATATAATATGTGAATATCATACGAATTTAATCTTTATTAAAAATAAAACAAGTATTAAATAATAATCTTTCATTTATGTTATTATAAAATAATTTTTTCAAATGATGAATAACTATAGTCTATAATCAATTGCTATCAAAAAAAGTTATTGGTCTCTTTATTTCTCGGGCATGGCATTTCATTCAGTGTCAAAAGAATTAATTGCCTTTTCAAAATTGAAGAAGGCCTTTTTATTGTCTTTTAAAAACTAACTTTCTAACAGAAATTCCCCATTTTCTCCTACTTTTTGACTAGTTATGAAAGTTGGCATTTGTTTTCGTAACAATCTTGTCTAAACCGCATATAATAAAATTAATAAATACTCTTATAATATATAATAAAAAAATAATAATAAGATAAATAATAAAAACAAACAAATATATTAAAATTAAGGCTTGTTTCTGTTAAACATGGATGTCGTCTTTCTATGTTTATAATAAGAATACCAAGAACAGTTTTTTGTAACACCTTGGTTTCCTTCATATAATAAGGTCTTGTTGAATATCTCTACCAGGGCCCCTTTTAACGCAGCTTTAGTACGTCCGGAAATGAGGATATCATCCGCGTAAGCGAGAGGCTGGGACTTCCTCCTTTAGAGCCTCTAAAGCTCACTATCCGGTGATAGACAATGTCGTCAGTAACGAGAGAACACTGCCCAGAGGCTGGCAGTGCACTGAAAAGGCTCTGGACGCCAGTGACCATAAATGTTGATGCGCCTTAAATTAAAAAAAAAAAAAAAAAATTGAAAAAATGTTCAAATTTTCTTAAAATAAACAATTTGAAAACTAATAATTAATTTGCTTTATTTAATAATATTTTTTTTAGGTTTATAATAAAGAAAGGTTGTGCTCTGTGAAAAATTACGAGAGCTTAATATAACGTTAAATTTGCCGCCAACGGCGTACAATAATTTTATTTTGGAGGTGGATATTATACTATCTTGATAATAATTTACTAATTTATTAGGCTGCGTCCTAAGAGTAGAGAGGGGGTAAACCTATGAATTCTCTTTCTCAGTCAGTCGCCACTTTATACTCGAAGAAGTAAGTCGTTATGCATCACTTCCTTGAATAAGACACAGTCTAATACCAAGTGTAGTGGAATCAATTGTCGTGATTCCTGAGGTATGAAGTTAGATGTCTTGAAGAGGGATTTATTAGGCGGAAGTTAGTTTAGAGAGTTATTGCTTGAATTACTAACACTGAATTTATAAAAATAAAATATATTAAACAATAATTTGAATGAGCCTAATGGTAACTACAATTAATATGATTTGATAAAAGTAAATAAATAATTTTAAGATTTAAATAACAAATAATTTAAAATGATTATAATAAATAAACTAATATGCACAACTATGAAAATAATTATAAGTAAAACCTTGTATAGGGACGCGCTCGGAACTCAAGTATAACTGCTGCTGTAAAATGATACTCATATAATAATGTGGCTACTGGAATAATGATGATGTTATAATCATCCCCTCTTCCAGTGGGGCAAAGTTTATATTAGTCTTACTCATACAGTATCAAGTGTGTAAGTAAGTTCTCACACTAAGACATCTCTAGTAGCGTCCGACCTTGTGCGACCTTGGTTAGGTCGGCGACCAGTGATTCAGGTCAGTGGCCAGATTTGGTCGCCCATCGGCGACTTTCAAGGACCAGTGGCTTCTGTTCAATAGACAGGGCTTTATCGGTACCTTTGTATTGAAAAGGCAGCGGCCGGCCATGGGGCCACTAGTATTAAATTATCTTTCCTTTTGTTATATTTTGTGAAGGCTTTGATATTGCTATGTCATTACACAAGCAACTCATGCCTATACGTTCAATTAAATGGGTTCGGTTGCCCTTAATTGTAAAAACCCAGGTTTGTTACTTCTGGTTTTTCTGGGTAGTGTTAATAAACTGGTCCTTTTGTCGACTTAGCAGGCTCGGTTCTCTCGGGCCTGCATAGGTTATTGTGAAATCACATGGTTGTTACTTTCAGTTGGTTTCCTGCTGTGCAGCTTCTGGGAGCCCGTTTAATTATAATTTCTCCTCTCCCCTTGTCTCCGAAGTGGGCTAAGGACCCTGGGTCTTTCAGCATTGTTAACCAGGATTCTGCCTTTTAAGGTAAGCGCCATTCCTTTAGCTGTTGAAATTGATAATATAGATAATATTTACTACCCATTTTTAAATGTATTTATGTATTCATTTTTTTCCATATAATATTTAATATTTTAATTTCCTATTTTGCTCACCCATTAAATTATATTATATACAGTCCACTCAATATTTTCACTCTTCAATTTATATTTTTGCTGTTTTCTATTAACCACAGCCCTTCCGAGGTATTTCACCTCAATTTATATTAGTAATTATCTTTCCTATATTTATTATACAGAGCCTACCGGATGTTGAGATAATAGGATGTAAAAAAGAGCTCACTTTTATTTCTTATTTCCTGTTATTTACTAAACAATTATTATTAGAGTGAATATTTTTCATTTTTTCTATTACATTATTAGAAACATGATGATACTTGAATATTAGGAAAAAAGAAAGGATTTTTGAATCAGATGAAGAAGATAATTCTGGCATTATTAACTTAAAACTTATAAAACCAAGACTAGAAGGATCAAAGGAAGAGCATTTTATTAAATACTACATTTCAGTAAAGCCTGCATCCTACTTCAATTAAAATATAATTTTATAACTAATATTATTCAAGCTTCTCAGAATTAAACAAACAAAATTTTTTTTCTTTAACGATATTAGTAATTATTATGGCATAATAATTTTAGAAATATAAAAGATGAACTAGTGACTTATATTAGTATTTGTTAATCTTTTCATGTATCAAAATAAAACAAAAGAATTCCAAAAAAATCTGCTTATTATGTCAAAGCGTCCATCGAATTAGTTATTTATAATAATTATATTGTAAATACTCAGCACAAATTTATGCAGAACTTATTAAATTTAAAAAAAAAAATTGATTTTCTTCTTTTCTGCTAAACATTAATTATTAATTATTTTTTCGTAAATTTGTTAATTAAGTTAGGAACTGTATGATGAAATATACCTATAATATGTGGTTTCATTAGAAAAGTTAGTTTACTAATGGAGTACTCCATAGAGATTTATACCAATATGTTTTCAACGCTTTTTTTCTAGTGACTACTACGTAAAATTTTACCATCTACTACATAACATTTTGCTTATAATATTCATCTAATTAATACTCATTTAAATTTTAGATTAATTCTGTAGTAACAAGCAAGTTTGGTCTATCACAAGGGATTTCCATATATCAACATACAAACATTTATCATAAATGGAGTATTTGGGACTAGAACCAAACTCTCGGAACGCATGCGTATGTTTCCCAGCATCTTCCAGGCAGAAATTCGCGCAATTGGAAGATGTGTTTCAGTTTAACCTCGATAAGGGATATCAGAATCAGAAGATGTTGGGAATGGTTTGGAAATGCTTAGGAAAGTATAACAAGCTAGGCAGAAGAAATAATGTTACTCTATTCTGGGTGCCGGGACATGTCGGCGAAGAAGGCAACGAAATGGCCGACACGCTGGCAAAGGAAGTTGCTGCATTTCCTCTCTTGGGGCTTGAGCTCTTTCGAGGAATCAGCGATCAGCTACTCTTGGAGGAAATCAAGAAGGAGTGATGGCGAAAAGTGCACGTCTCTGGAACACTCTCCCCGGAATGAGGCAGGCCAAGGTCTGTCTGGGAAGGTCGAAGGCCTGCATCAGTCTGAGTAAGAATAAGATACGTATACTTACGGGATTTCTCATGTGGCTTGCAGACTCAGGGGAACCTGAGGAAGCTGGGCCTAGGAGATGACTGCACATGCAGATTCTGTGGGGACATGGTGAAAACTTCAATACATCTCCTCACCGACTGCGACGCCGTCATCCAAAGAGATTTAATAGCCTGGTTTGTTACCAGATGCGGAGGGGTAAATACCCACCCTAGAACCCTCTAAGCTTCTGGGATTCCTTCGTTCTCATTATTCAAATTCGCATTATTCGTTCGATTATTCAAATTTGATGTTGTTCTTGATGCCACAAGGGATCATATCACTGAATTAAAAATGATTCTGTAGAAGTAATTAAGTTGAGAATAGTTTTTAACCGTTATATATTATGAAGTTCTTTGGTTTTTTAAATTCTCCAGTTATTTTCATTAGAGATTTTCCACTTTTTTCAGAACATTTTCACATGAAAATTGATTTTGCGACAGTTTTAAGAAACCTTCTCTTCTTAGGAGTTTCTGCAGCTCACTGCAGAGCTCAGCTTATATTTACAAATATCTCAGCTTATCTTTTTGATCGCTGTGAATTTAGCTCTTCAACCACGTCCACCATACATTTAGCATCAAAGCTTCCTTAAATGGCCATTTCAATATATAGTGCACATTTGTGTATGATATGGTTTTGAACTTTAAAAGTTTAAGGAGTTTTTAAAGTATTTTAAGAATTTGAGGAGTTTGAATATTTTAAACTTTGAGTTTCAATAAAAATTTGTCTATTTCATTTTTTAAGGCGCGCAACATCTATGGTCATATTGGCGTCCGGAGCCTTCTCAGTGTAATGCCGGCCTTCGGACAATGTTTTCCCGTTGCACACAACACTGTCCGGGAAACAACACCGGACAGTGAGCTACAGAAACTCCTAAGAAGAGAAAAATCTAATGGCTGCACTGATAAATTCAAACCCAAGACCTCCACGTGGAAGTCCAGCGCTCTACTTTATCACTTTAATTTGATTATTGTGTAAAAATAAAAAAATGGTTTGAGTTGATTCATACAGAGGTTTTTATGATTCTGTGACATTATATCAAAATAAAAGTTTTATTACAAATCATAAACCTAAATCTGAAACAATGATATATAAACCTAAGCCAGCTTTCATAAAGCTTAGAATTATGATTATTTTCATTTAATTTTATAAGCCGGTCAATTCAAGTTGCGAATATTGAGATATTTTGGGATTCCCAGATTAAGAAAAAGATATCTCTAGAGAATAATCTACTTGAAAGTCAATACGTATTCCAAAACAACATTAATATAGAAACGTAATTTTCACAAAACTGTGAAACTCAGCTGGCTTCAACTGGGCCCGCACAAAATCTTTTTTGCTCAAAACAGTTTATCGGAACTACTATTTTATTACATGATTTTGCCATTTTCTAGAAAGCGGTTTCATTGATTTTCTGTAAATGTGGGATAAATAAAAAATATATTTACTCACGCCCCAGGGGAGTTAAGGTTAGCCTGTAAATTGGTATTTCTGTGTATTAAACAGTGCCTTTAACGTACACAATAATAATGTAATTAAATAAATTGACATTTTAATATATTAAAAATTATGGGAAAAGAAAATTAATGAATTGGGACTTGATAATTGCTTTAAGAGCAATTCTGTTGGGTTACAATCAGACTTTTATTACTTTCTATGACTTCTAATTAGAGGATGTAATTGCGAACGTATGAAATTTTTGTAATTGAATTTGAACCGGAAATACAATATGTTGAGATTTTCCGAGTACGAAATATTTTAACAGCATAGCTCAAAAATGAAAAATCGCAGGAAGCTCAACTTGATATTCCGTTTATGGACTACCATCGCATTTGACACGAAGGTTTCGGGCATAATCGATGAACCGAAAGTTCAATGATACTAGAGGATTTTTTTTCAGTCTTTTACGATTTTCTGGAAACTGGCTTCAACGATTTTCTTTAAATTTCATGTACTATCTACATAAATAACTATCACTTTTTCCCGGTTAAATTGATATTTTGGGGGGCTCTGAGGAACGATAGCGTTATGCTTTTTTCTAAAGTACCATTTCAGAACAATGCTCGGACAGCCAAGCTACGCTGAAGGCGCTGAGTTCATGTGTCTTCACTTCCAGGTTGGTTTTAGAATGTTCTAAAAGACTGGAAGAGCTTTCTTCTCTGAAGGATGTGCTTCTAGTCTGGGTGCCAAGTCACATGGGAATTTTTGGGAATGAGGACTCAAAAATTTTTTTCATTTAGAGTTATACCTTTTTGGAACTCCTTGCCCTCAGATATTGTAAAGGCTCCAAGTAGAAATTCATTTAAAGCTAGGTACGATTCTGTATACCAGGAACATAGTTTTGCATCATCTGGTATACAGAATCGTACCTAGCTTTAAATGAATTTCTACTTGGAGCCTTTACAATATCTGAGGGCAAGGAGTTCCAAAAAGGTATAACTCTAAATGAAAAAAATTTTTGGCGTAAAATGGAATTCGAATGCGGAGTGAATAGTTTGAAATCATGACCTCGAAGATGTGTGTTGTCGCTGGTCGAAAAGAAATGGTCCAGGAGTCCTTTGTAGTGCCCATTCAGTATTTTGTATACTTCAATCAGGTCACCTCTAATACGTCTATCAGGTAAGGAAGGTAAATTCAGTTGGAGAAGTCGCTCAGTATATGGAAGGTTGTTGAGTGAAGGGGTAGTTTTGAAAACTTCCTTTGAATACTCTCCAATGCATCTATATCTTTCTTGTAGTATGGAGTCCAGGCACTATTTGCGAATTCTAAATGTGGTCGAATGTAGGTTGTATAAATCTTTTTTAGATTGGCAGGAGAAATATTTGGAAAAGTTTTTTTGACGAGATATAGTAAACTATTGCATTTCTTTGTTATACAGGTAATGTGATCATCCCATTTCAAATTTTTTGTAAGTTTTATTCCCAAGTCAGATATAGAATCCACTGCTGAAATGTCTTGGTTCTTGTAATGGTATGAAAAGTTGGGGTTTGATGATCCTAAATGTAGAATTGAGCATTTATTTAGGTTAATTTGTAGTAGCCAGGTGTTGCACCAGTTCTCTAATACTTTGAGGTCTTCCTGTATGACAAGATGGTGATTTAGAAAATTTGCAGTCGTCAGCGAAAAATAGAGAGTCTGAGGTGAATATTAAATCATTGATGTATAGGATGAAGAGATACGGCCCAATGACTGAGCCTTGTGGGACACCACTCAGCACTTCAAGAGGAGTAGACAAAGTATCCTCTATCCTAACTTGAAAACTTCGTCCAACCAAGAAGTCTTCCAGCCAAACCAAGATGTTGCCTCTAATACCGTAATGTTGTAGCTTGTGTAGGGGCATTATGTGAGGGACGGAATCAAAGGCAGCTTTGAAGTCGATGTAAAGGACGTCAATAGGAATTCGTTGATCCAGGTGTTCAGTCCAGTAGTTAAGCGCTATTAACATATTGGTTGAGACTGACCTTCCAGTTTGGAATCCATGCTGGCATTAAGTTGTTAGCTGTAGTGAACTGTGTAAGTTTTTTCAAGAATATTTTTTCTAAAATTTTGCAGAAAATGCATGTTAGGGAAATTGGCCTATAGTTTGATGGATTGGAGCGGTCGCCTTTCTTAAATATGGGTATGATTGTAGATTTTTTTCCATAGTTCTGGTAATGTTTTTTGAGATATGGATAGTTTATAGATAAGAAACAATGGTCGTGTTATTGTATTGATACAGTTGATAATAAACACGGAAGGTATGTTATCAGGCCCAGCACTACTAGATGTTTTGAGTGTCAAGATTTCTGCTTTAACATCATCTTCAATGAAATCGATATCTGTGAAGGAATCCTTGATGTATGTGCCTAGAGGTAGAACAGGTCTTCTTTTGTAAAGGTGCTATGGAAGTGGGAGGCTAGAAGTTTGGCATTACATTCGGGTTCTGGTATAATGTCACCTGTTTCGTTTTTTAAATTGATAATTTTAGGTTTGGCTTTTAGGTTAGAGTTATATGTTTGAAGAATAATTTAGAGTCAGATGAGCTACAGATATTGTTGAAATATTCAGATTTTCGTTGGCGACAGAGGGTTGTAAGTTTATTAGATATATTTCTGTATTGTCTGTAAATTGTTTCATATCTCAGTGTTTTGTACAATTTCCAGATTTTTTTCTTCCTTTCTACCATCCCCATTAGCTGATGATTCATCTAAGGCTGCCTAAATGAACCTTTCTTGATACAGGAATCAGGAACATGTTTTTGGATCAATCCATTGATAATACTGTAGAAATGATTGCATGCATCATGTACTGAGTAACTGTCATCATATGGAAAAATTTGCCTATTTAAGGAGTTGTTTATTTCCTCATAGTTGGCTTGGTTGAAGTTCTTAATTGATATGAGTCTCTTTTGACGATGCCCAAGTGCCACTTGTAGAATGCTAGTTAGTATTAAATGATCACTTTTGCCTAGTGGTGAATCATGAGAAACGTTTGAAAATAGGTTTGGTTCATTGGTCATAATGAGGTCGGTGCAAGAAGGTTTATCTCCAGGTCTAAATCGTATGCAGAAATTTACTAGTTGTTGAAGATGAGAATTCACATAGCTATTACAGAAGAGTTGTTGTCCATTGGTGCAGTTATCAGTTTGATGGATTTGATTCCAGTTTATTTTGGGAAAGTTGAAGTCGCCTACAATAATTATGGGTAGGGCGTCCCAATCTCTGTTAAAAATAAATTTAGTTAGCACCTGATCACTTTCATATTGTATATTTGGTGGTCTATAAACACAGCAAAACATGAACATGAATAGTCCTACTGATATTTTCAGTCAGACATCTTCATATTTATTTCTTGTTGATGCATCAACACAGATAAATGAAGATTTAAAACCTTGATATTCGTTCTTTATATAGATACAGACACCTCCACCTTTTCTGTTGAATCTATCTGTTCTGATTAAGTCATAGCCTTGCAAATTTATAAGAATGTCCGTGTCATTATAAGTTAAGAATGTTTCTGCTATTGCAAAAATGAAGTGTTGTTTCTTATAAATGAGGATTTTAAGTTCATCTATTTTGTTTCTTATGGAGCAGGCATTAGCGAAAAGTATGGGTAGTTCATGTATTGATAGGCTATTTGGTTTTTTGATGAGTTAAGGGTAACTATTTTAGGAAATTCCTAACATATAGTATTTTATAGTAAGGACTCTCTCCCCTGCGTTTGTCCTTCTTTCCAATTCTTTTCTGAGAGTATTTAAATATTCTCTCTGCATAAACGTAACGTCTGATTTTATATGTACGTTTGGGTTCATCAGTTTGTTTTTATTTCTTAGTATTGCTAAGGCTACATCCTTAGACTGTAGAACTAGTTTTAATGGCCTAGGTTTAGTTTGATCATGTTTAATTTTTCCCAGACGAAAAGTGTTAGTGATAATCAAGTTTGGTATCACAGGATCTAATAAATCTTTTGCCTTACCTGCATCTTCCTCTTTTCTCGTTTCAGGGCTGTCAGATTCACTTTCTGCTACATTGTATAAAATTGAACACTGACTTCTTCTCTCTCGCTCACATATTTCTTCAATAATAGTGTTTGAAATGACTGGTATACTGGGAGTAGCGTTGATATTTTCAATTGCTTGTTTTAAGTCCTTGATTTGTTTATTAAATAAGGTTATTAGTTCATCTTTCAATGAATCAATAGATTTGCTGACCAAATCAAGTGATTTGTGTGGTTCATCAGCACAACTATCACAAACATATAGTAAATTTTTTTGTTTATTTGTGAGTGAAGTAATTTCTCCTCTGGATAGGTTGCAACAGCTCCCATGAAAAACGTGTTTACACTGTACACAGAAAATCGCCCTATCACTAATTTCACCTTTGCAAATATGGCATGAACCGTTTACTAAGGCCATATTTGTAGTTAGTTAAGCAAAAGAGAGTGATTTTAAAGCTAATTGTATTGGAAAAATACAAAATAAAGAGAGCACAAGTAAGAGTTGTTTATGTCACCCGAAGAGTTGTTTATATATACGAGTATATAAATATATATATAACTTTTAAATTATTTTCGTCATTATTATGGTTGATTTTTTCAATGAACCGTTAAAAGTACATTTAGGAGCTAAGAATTAATTGACTTCATAATCATAAATTAAACGATACAGTTTCCTTCCCTCTCACACTTTGGATAAAGTGATAAATAAGAAGAAATTTCTCTTCCTTTCACACTTCCAAGGGTGAACGATATAAGAGTTAACCATTTAGGGCGGGAGATATTGAAATTTATTGCAAAAAAGCAGAACTCCTAGCATTCTTATATTTGATGGAGAACTCCCTAAAGCCTTCAGCACTCCATTTGCCCAACTTAAAGACTCTTTTGTACATAAATAATTTATGAATAAGAGATAATTTCTCCAATAGGAACTTTTTGTAACATTTTATATAATTTTATCTCGTTGAATTTTCAACCTAATGTTATGAATTACATATATTTTTATACTAATGTATTTCATTATCTTTATAAATTTATATTTTGTTATTTTTATTTTTATTTTTTTCCCCTGAGAACAGGAAGGAGAAATTGAATTAAGAGAGGTTCAATCTGGACAAACACATCGAGATTATGATTTGGAAAGAGTGTCCAGATTATTGATTATTAAGCATTATTTTTGTTAAAACTTT